>CAUYQU010019263.1:0-42052 GCA_963574635.1 Cheracebus regulus | reverse complement strand
TGAGTCTATTTTTAGACAGTGAGTCTATTTTTAGACAAGGGGTTTTTATAGGGAGTGAAACAGCTCGATTGGTTGTGGGAGAGCAAGACTGCTATTGAGTAAGTTACAAGCCTTGACCTAGGACTTGGCTTGTTATTGGTTGGAATTACTTGCCTGCTACTGGTTGTTAAAGCTCGACTGCTATTGGTTGTTAAAACTCAGCTGTTATTGGTTGTTAAGACTTGACTGCTATTGGTTGTTAGGGCTTAGCTGCTATTGGTTATTAAGAAGCTATGATTGCAGCACCTTGTTTGCATACTGGGCTTTTTAAGAGAAGACCAGGTCGTGCGAGCAAGGGAGAGGGGAACATGCCTGAGCATGTCTGAGCTTGTTCGGGGCATGTCTGAGCTTGTTCGGGGCATGTCCGAGCTTGCTCGGGGCTTGTAAAAAGGAAAAAGGAGCAGGGGGTGGGGGAGTGCGTCCGAGCTTCTAGCAAGGCAACCGGCCTTACAGATCTCATATTTCTCAGTAATATGATTTTTACATACAATCATGATATTTATTATTACTACTAAGCTATTCACTGGGAATATACACTCTAAATACCTTTTGATATAATAAAAAAGTATTTCATGTGTCCTTATTTCTACTATTTAAGAATACATTTCTTGCAATAAACAACAACATCCAGAAGTTTATTGAAATAATGTTTTCCTCTAAGAAGAGTTCACCACAGTCATGTTGATTTTAAACTTGGGAAGCTTATTTTTTTATTTCAAATTGAAACTGAGAGAGTAATCAGCAACATAGGGCTGTAGGGGAAAACAGCATGCTGAAGTAAAAGTAGTTTTGGTTCTTTGAATTATAGAGATTTACTTTGTTACAAGATTTATGTACAACCTAAAGCAATGCACATTAAAAAATACATCCTGGGTGATTAATCTGCAGTCTTTGGAAAAAAACAATACAAACTTGAAATTTTTTGATAAAAACTTTAAAATAGTATGTTTTGGGAGTTATATGTCAGAATTCTTAGATAATTCAAGGTATAAAAATTCTCATAAAAACTACAATATTAAAGTTAATTTTCATAATTTATAACACTATATATAATAAATTAATTTGAACATTTGATTTTATGACATAAGATTATGTTATTTCATATTTATAACCACCATGTAAACATAATGAATTTCTACAAATAGATCATTCTTGAAGTATGTTTATCACAAATCATGTAGAATCTTATTTCTTCAAAAAGTGTAACTTAGTTCTGAGAATAATTAGCTAAGGATCACCTTAATAAAACTAACACAATAAAATATGTTTTATATGTGGTGATGGGAATACAATCTGAATCAGCTGAGTCTGACTTATAAAATAAATTTACCCAGGCTATTTACTGTGTTTAACATATTATTGAAATAAAAGGAAATTCTGGACTTAAAACTTATACTTGTCCAATTGAACCTAAGAGAAATCTACAGAATATTCCATCTGGCAACCACAGAATTTACATTCTTCTCTGCACATGGGACATACTCCAAGATGGATGATCTTCTCATTTATAAAGCAAATCTCAATAAATTAAAAAAAATTGAAATCATGCTAAGCATACTTTCATATAAAAGGCAATAAAATTAAAAATGAATACTAATAAGATCTCTCAAAACTAACAAGGACATGTAAATTGAACAACTTACTCCTGAGCAACTCTTTCTTGAGTGAACAAAAAAAACTAAGGCAGAGATCAAAAAATTCTTTTGAATTAATGAAACTAGAGATACAACATACCAAAATCTTTTGAGATACAGCTAAAACGGTGTTAAGAGAAAAGTTTATGGCACTAATTGTCTGTCTCAAGGAGTTGGAAACATCTCAAATTAATAATCTAACATCAAACCTACAGAAACTAGACCAAATAAATAAACCAACCCCAAATCTGGAAAAAGAAGACAAATAACTAAAATGAAAGAAAAATAGAATAAAAATGAATATCTAAAAATACAAAAAGGTAGTGAAACCAAGAGTTTGTTCTTCAAAAGAATAAACAAGATTGACAGACTGCTAACAGTATTAACAAAGAAAAAAAAAAAGAGAAGAGCCAAATATGGTCAATCAGAACTGACAAAAATGACATTACAACCTATCCCCCAGAAATAAAAAATATCTTCAGAAACTATTATGAACACAAATTAGACAATCTAGAAAATAATCTCCATTTTGAGTAACATCCAAAGTGATTTTTATGCATAATAGATTTTAAGAAGCATCAGTCTAGAAAACCCCAAGCTATTTTCAATCTACTTCCTCAAGTAGAATTGTTGAACCCCTAAATATAATTTTGTGCACCCATTGAGCAATTCCATGGAATTAGAAAATCCTTGGTTTACATTTAATTACCCTGCCAATGACAGAGAGTTCTGACACACTTTGTGAGGGCAGAAGCTGGAGCAAAGTCCACTGCCATCATAGATTGTGGTAAAAGTGGCTGTAGAATGAATAGGGTTTCTAAAAGTAACACTATGGTTTTGTAATTACTGTTCTCATTTATACTTCAGAAAATTTGTGGTATAAATAGTATCAAATACAACCTGAAGTGAAAGGGTTTTAGATTTTCAAAACAGCCATTCCATTCTAGAGTGCAAGAGATAATGCCCACAAAATATTTTTTTCTATTTTTTTACTAATATAGTAAGTATTTTCAAAAATAGCCAAAACAAACAAACAAAACCAATAAATCACCATTATTGCATCTTGCAGCATTGACAATTACCACATTTTACCCTATGTCCTCCAAATATCTTTTTGTTGTAGAATACAGATTTTAAATTCTAAACCACATTTTCTTTAAAATTGCATCTTTGTGCATATTCTTTTATAACCACAATGCCCTTTCAATGCATAATAAAATTAACAATAATTATTTGGCATCATCTAATAATTCATATTATAAGTTCTCCAACTGTCTCAGAATTCATATTGAAGTTTGTTTAAGTTAGGAGACACACAAGATGTTTCCATCAAATGTAACTGTTACTTTAAAAAATATTTTTCTTTATGTGAATACTCTTTTAAATTATTAAACTAATTTTAACAGAATTAGAACTAAAGTAATATAATTTTATGAAACCTTATATGCTATAGTTCATGTTAATTTTTTTGCATGGAATATTTCTTTTCTTCAAATACTAGGAATCAGAGAAATAAAATTGTCAGATTTCTTTTAAATAGTAATGCAAGAGAGAAACAAAAATCAATTTTCTTTTATTTTCTTTTTTTTATAATTGTGCTAAATAGAAATTCTGGCATCTGGTCAATTTATTTCCAACTTCTTCAAATATTTTAAATATTTACATACTGTGTTTTTTAATAATTTGCATTATACAAAAATTACTATTTCACATTAACCCTTAATGAAAAACAAACAGTAGTAGCTAATTATATTACGCATTATTTATTTTATATTTTTATAGCTTCTGATTATATTGTGATTTTTTTTTAAATGTATTAAACATAGGATCATAGAATGGAAAGGAAATAGCTAATTTTAATATTTAAAGTTTTTAGTCTACTAGAAGTAGAATTTTATTATGTGTGATATATATCACCCATTTTCTATGATAGTTATTGATCATAATGATCTCTATATGCTTTTCTTGTGGCATACTTTTATACATAAATGTATGTTATAATTTTATAACATGAACAAATAATATTTGTAATTGTTTTACATAAATATAAATTGAAAATACATAAAATTCATCAAAGTTAATTTCTATAAATTGCTTACATGGTAATTTTTACATAGCATTAACAGATTTTCTCTCACAATTTGTAGGAAAGATAATATTTGATTTATACATTAACTAACTTTCTCACATTAAAAATAGAAAGAAAATAGGAAAGCATAATTCTTTTTATGTCAGTCACTATTTGTGTTGGTCACATTAGCTAATTTTTATTAAGTTTGAACTGTTTGCTTCCATGTTCCTTTTTCCTAACTACTTTAACAAGATTGCTCCTTAAATAGTTTTGTCATGTTTTTTATCAACCACTTGAATGTAAATTACTTTTAAAAATTAAGCTTTATTTTGACAATGTCATGTCATTATTCAAATTGGTTACATATCAAAAGTGAGTTGAAGGTACTCAGAAATGTCAAGGTTGGATGCAATAGACAAACAAATACAAGATTTTTAAAAGGAAAAGTTCTTTCATCCTCTAAACACGAGGTTTTGCACATCTGAAATTAAGCTCGCTTGTTGAATATTTTAATGTCCAAACATGTTTAAGACACTACTCTGCACACTAAGGGCACACTCAGATGGAGTTAATGTCTTGATTTATCTGAGAAGAAATGCATTTATCAATCTGTAACATGTGCATGCTAACATCCATTTCTACAGATATGAAATAATGAATTAGCACTTAACTGTCACAAGAATTTGTAAAATGTATTTTTGTCATCTAAAAACAAAGAGCAAACTTTTTAGAGCATTAAGAAACTCAACCTCAAATTCTCATCAAAAAGACAAAACATTCTCAATTAAAATATTTTTTAATGACTAGTTCCACATGCATGACTTAATTTAATTCTAAATTATCTACCTTACCTCTGATTTTCTGCTTCTACCTATCAATTTAACTAAGATGTGTCTTGTGATTTTACCTTCTGACTAGTTGACCCTGAATGACATTATGAATCTTAAAATGCTAAGCGTTACTAAGACAATCAAAGGATACCTTGATCAAAACCATTCTAATGGCTTTTATGATTTTGATAATATTTAAAAGTATGGACTATCCTTTTTTTGTCCTCAAAATGAGTACTAATTAGTAATGTCTCTCTCTCTTCCTCTTTCCCCCACTTCCTTGCTCCCTCTCTCCATTCTTTTTTCTTGGGAGTGGGGCCGTGGGGTGGGTAGTTTTACATTACTGGAGTGCCAAAATGTGTTTCAATTTTCATTTCCAAAATGATCAATACATTTTGCTGTCTTGCAAACATTGTACCTACAAATTTGTAGGTATTCAAATGCATAGTGCAGGCTGAAGCCAGTATAATACTAAAAATGTGTTTTTATTTAAAAATACAGCTGTACTCATTTTTCAAAAATGATCTTATGTTCTTATGATTGTCTCAGATGAATCCACACTATTGGTTGATACATATTTTGAATGTTGAAACTCAATATAGAGTGACAGGTGACAGAGTTACTCCCAGAACCCTGCTGTGGCTATGAAAAAAGTAAAAGCTTGGAGGCTGCCATTCATTATTCTTTTGTCTAGGGCTCTGATACTTGTATTTTCCATGGCAAGGTAGTCATCTTAAGAATATTTTACATAATCAGTACACAAATACCAATACATAATCAGTGCACCATTTACTTAGGTGAGTGACTAAGCAAATTATTCTTGCTGAATGGTTTCCAGAGCTTAACAAGTTAGAATCCCGTAATACTAAATTTTTATTTCTCCAAATGTATTGAAAATGTTTACATTTTTAATTCCTTCTGTCTGGGAGTAAATTAAAGACACTAGAGTATCACTAGAGTGCTGTGTAGGAATGCTGATAGCATAAAATACGTAATTCTTAGTGGAGAATTTCAAAGATACAGCAAGTGATTACTGTGACATTAGTGGCTAGCAAATGAAAATTTAATCTAAACTGAACAGCAGGATGTAAGGAAATTGTGGTGAATATAAAAATATTTGACATATTTTTGCAATGTTTTATTTGGTTAAAGTGAAAGTTTATTTTAAATGTGATAATTAAAATAATAATAACATTGAATTAATGTACCTAGCTATTTCTAATATTCTAAAAGAATCTTCTATTATTATCTTCAAGTATTATTTATAGAAGAGCAAATCAAATAACTTTAAAAATATAGCTTCTGTGACATGTTTACCTACATAACAAACCTGCACATGTACTCTAGAACCTAAAATAAAAGTTAGAAGAGGTCAAAGAAAATATGGCTTTGATTTTCTGATTGTCAATTATTGAGTGTAGATAGAGATTTACTGCGATTTACAAGACATTGATGTTTTTGTTGAATAAATGCTTATAATCTAAGGTCTAGCAACTAATTTCAATATTTGATAAACTGTAGCCCCCTATACATTTGATCGTAACCTCTGCCTACACTCATACTCAGTAGAATGCTATTGCTTACTTACCTTCATACATAAGACAACACACACAGAACATTAAGCCATAAAGAATATATTGTACATTCTTGTCTTGTCATTAAGGGTTTGTTTCACTTATTCGGATTTAAGAGAGAAAAGAGTGTGAGTTTATCTTTCCATTCCAGGTGCTTCTCTTCTCTCACAGTGTTAATTCAGCTTCACGGGCTGACTTCTCTAAGTCTTGTGTGACGGGGACCAATGACATGCGTAGAGATGAGTTTAATATGGGGCTACAGTTTGCCGTGGAAAGGCAAACTATATCATTTACAATGGGTCCTTTGGCAAAGTATTTAACTTTTCCAATTTGCTCACTTCTAAAATAGAATAATTATACAAACCTCTTTAGGTTATTGTGGGATTAGTGAGTTGACAAATGCAAAATATTTTGAAGAAAACTTGATTGTTCAGTACATTTGATCATAACCTCAGCCTGAATTCACATACTCAGTAGAATGCTGTTGCTTACTTATCTTTCAATTCTGCTTAAACATTCCCACCTCCAAACTTCAAGTATGAATGGCACGTTGTTTTATTTCTTCAGGGTCTCGTTACATCGACTGAAGTAATGAGTGAGGTGGCCTGGATCAACTGAGCGGCTGGAGGAATTTACACTGGAAAGTGTAAAGGAAGGAAATGACAACCAGAGAGAGGCAAGAAGGAACTGGATTAGTTGGAGTGATTAGTTGGAGAAATCTGGAATTAGCGTAAGTAAGACTTTTTGGAAGCCACACAAATTGTGTGTGAGAGATATTGCCAGAGTGGGAGAGATGGGTAAGGGGGTAATTAAATAAATGTTACTGAATTGTAAAAATGGTCTATTATTTAGGTATCTCTTTCTAATGTCAAAACATGTTTAAATTATTTTTTTTCTAATTTTTTGTTAATTACACGTTCTTTTAATAAAATATCCACTCAAGGTAAGAGGAAGCTATTCTCACTCTATGAAGATTACATATGCATGTGTGTAACATATACACAAGTATTTCTGCCCAAGAAATTTCCTACTTCAAACACAAACTAGAGAAAATTATGCAATTAAAATGCACACCTATATTTCAAGGAACCAGTTTTTTATTTGGTCCTGTAAATCTTAACAATGCTGTAACATTAAGAAATGTACTTCACTCTACCACAAATACTTGATAAAACCATTTGATTTTGCTGGGAAAAAAAGTGCTTTTATGCTACATTTTGCTCTGTAGTGGAGCTAGCAGTTTAGGGACGACTCTGGATTTTTTAATGAAGAAAACACATTAATTCAATAACCTTTTACTTTTTTCCTCACTTAACCAATTGTCTTGACTATGTGTTTACTCTGTGTAGCATAGCAAATATCCCCACTGGCTCCAGCATTAATGTGTGCATGCTTAAAAGTTATGTTGGATTGTACCTAAAATGAAAGCATTTTTTTTGAGTCCAGATTACTTAGTACTTACTGCTTTCTTTGTCATTGTCAGACATTCTTATCTAGAACTCTCTTTCACAGTGAAAACAGTACAAGCTTAGGTAAGAAATGTTTCTGGATGTTATAGTTCCTATTTCAAAATAAAGGAGTTAAAGAGACTCATTGCTTAAGGAAAGAAAATTTCTTGATTTTCTCCTCAATATTGGGCGATAAAAGTATACTTTTCAGAAAATGCAAGTACTATGGAATAAAAGAGAACAAATCACATTCTGAAAATCATGGAATTCATAATTGGGCCCATTAGAAGAATTAGTTTTTCACATGTATTTTGACAGTGTTTTTAAACAGGTGTAAACAACATAAGTAAACACCATTTCATCATTTAAAAGAGAAATTATTAAGCCTAAAGGCATCTGTATATTGCCTAGGCTTTAAGACTAGAGGGAAAAGTTATACATAATAAAATAGTTATTTTTAAAAATTATAGTAATTTCATGTAGATTGAGTAAACATTAGGCTTGAAACCAGAATTACAGAATTGTAGAACCACCTCAGAATTCTTAGTACATTTTTCATGCTATATGCTAACATATCAATTTGCTTTGTGATTGGATATTGTATAATTTTTTTTTTTTGAGATGGAGTCTTGCTCTGACACCCAGGTTGGAGTATAAGTGGAATGACCTCAACTCACTGCAACCCTTTGCCTCCCAGGTTCAAGCAATTCTCCTGCCTCAGCCTCCCAAGTAGCTGGTATTACAGGTGCACGTCACCATGCCCGGCTAATTTTTGTATTCTTAGTAGAGACAAGGTTTTATCATATTGTCCAGGTGGGTCTCAAACTCCTGACCTCAGGTGATCCATCTGCCTTGGAATCCCTAAGTGCTGGGATTACAGGCCTGAGCCACCACACCTGGCCTGTATAATATTTATTTATATGAGTCTCTGTGGGTCCAACTACTAACATTGCCAGAGAATAGGCACAGACAGCACTGGCAGTGAATAACAGAAATATGTGCAGAATTCTCTCAGTAGTTATGCTATGGTCAGTATATGTGATCTAGCTGCTTTACATACACACACATACACAAACACACACACACACACTTACTAACTCATTGCTTAATTTGTGGTTTCTATTATGTTCTATTACTGGCATGATGGTCTGCAGCACTTAAATTAAGTACAGACATTTTATCACTGCAACTGAGGAGTAAGAAAATGGAAGCAATAACAATGAAATGTAGTTCAATTATAAAAATTCAGTAGATTTAAAAATATATGTACCCCCCAAAACCCACTGAGGAGAATTTGAAAATGATAACTGAATGTTATACATGTTATCTGGCAAGCCACAATAAATATTATAATAATATAATATTTAAATTTTACATTACATTAGCAAAACACTGTATTACAAATTATACAATATAATAATGATTACTATAAACCAAATTATCAAAAATAATTTTAGATAAACAAAGCTAGAGATGTCTGACGTAGATTAAACACATCTGAGCTTTTTCATATGAGTTGAGATTATAAACTTATTCAGCACAGTCCATCATAGTAATTTTTCAAAAGTAGAAGAAAACTACAGTTGTGCTAGATTTCAAACATGGCCATAACTTTTTTTCAATTTGTATCCCCCTTGCCTTGTGAACTGACTTCTGACCCTGAATCTAGTCCTAGCTTTGTGATTGGGTTTCCATAATGCTATGTCAGCTATTAGGATGGACATAGAGGCTTGAATTATGCTTGCAGGGCTTATCCTCCCTTGCAGCTTTGGGTCTTCTGACTCTGCTGCTCTGAGAAGCCCAGATTAGCTTATCAGACGATAGGAGACGCATGACCTACTCATCCCCATCAACCTGGCTGACAGTCTGCAAATCATCCATGTGAGGGAGGCCATGCTAGAATATCCAGCCACCAGCCCATCTACTCGCTAACCTGAATGTAAGAACAAGCTGTAGAGAGATGAACTGAGCCGGTCCAATTCAAAATAATTGCTCAGATAAACCATTAAAATATTGATGTAATGAAATGGTGGCAGCTTTATACCACTTTGTTTGGGAGTAGTTCGTTAAACAGTAAAAGACATAAATATATACAATGTGCAAACTACATATCTTTGTTAGGGATTGTTTGCATTATGCAACACACATAAAATAAAAGGTTATATAGCAGTTTTAACAACTGTAGGGATAGATTTATATTTAAGAAATTGGGTTATAATAATACAATTTCAGAATCACTATCACTTAAAGTGTACTTAATGCAGTTTCACTTACTTTACGTGTATTAACACATTGTATTCTCACATCAACCCAATGGAGCAGTACTATTTTTATTCTTCTTTTTGGCTAGGAGGAAAGAAGGGCCAGATTTGATAAGTAAGGCAGATTATTGATTTCAATCCAGGCAGTCTGTCTCCAGAAGCTGTACTATTATTAATTATATTATTGCTTCTTGAGATGAATATTCATAACAGATTGTAAGGTAAATAAAACAGGAAACAAGATTATGTAAGTTACAATGCAATTTTGGGTTTTTTTTAAAAATTAATATTTTGTACAAAGACAAGAAGAAAAAGATGAGGAAATGGTATGTCTATTTGTTTCCTGTTGTTACTGTATCAAACTACAAAATGGTTTAAAATACACATTTATTCATTTGCAGTTCTCTGTCAGGAGTTTCACTGAACCAAAATCAAACTTTTGGTAGGTTGTGTCTTTGCTTTGAGGCTCTAGGGGAGAATATGGTTCCAACGTTTCTGGATTGTTGGCAAAATTCAGTTTTTTGATGTTGATGAACTGATGTCTTTGTTTTCTTGCTGGCTGTAAACTGAAAGTTGTTCCCAGCTTCTAGATAAAGTTGCATTCTTGGTCCCATGATCTTTTTCTCTATAGATAGCAATTATGGGTCGAATCATTCTCATGTTGAATTTCTCTGATGTGCTCATTTTCTATAGATTTCTACTTTTAAGGATATAGGTGATTATATTGGGTTTACCTGGACAAATCATGATTATTTCTGCATATCAAGTACCTAAAATTAATCACATCTGCAAAATCCCTTTTTGTCATATAAGGTAACACATTCACAGGTTTTAAGGACATAGACATTTTAGGAGTGCCCTTATTCTGCCTACAACAACTTATAATGATATATCACCCAAAGTGAGCAATTATTATTTCTGAATAATGAGTTTATGGGTGAGTTTTGTTTCATTTCTTTGGTTTAATGAATTCTTTGATATTTTCTTAAAGATATTATATTACAAATCTGATACAAAAATATTGTACATATTACTTTAGGCATATTATTCAGATATCAAAATTTCTGCATTCTTTATGAATACTATATTGAACTAATAGAACTTGTATCTGAGGCATGCTTATTATTTTATTGCTGCAGTCAAGATAATGTTGTGATGTAACAAAATTAGAACTGTTTTCACTTTTATAGTAATTCCAGTTGACATTGTTTTCTAGTCATTAAAGTGGTAAAAATTAGGACTTTCAGCTATTCTAACTTTATTTAATAACATTATTTAATAACTCATGGTATTAAGTTTTTTAATAACTTATAGTATCATCATTTATAAATTTATCATGAAAGAATTTAATAATCCTTCTTGAATTTCTCATTTTCTTCCACAACCAAGTGTTTGATTTATTAGTTAGTTATTCACTCTTTAGTATTATAGATACTTATCAGAAAACTGGCATTTAAGTAATGTGTTGCCTATTCATTAAAGTGTGCTTGTTACACTCTTACTTTTTGATTATTATCTCATTTTCTCTCTCTGCTTCTCTCACTGTCTACCTCCTCTCTTTCCTCTTTTCAAGCCCCTGCAATTGAAATGATATATTTTTCCTTAATATCTTAGCTCATTTGAATTTGCATTTTCAACCCAATTTCCTTTTTTTAAATGTTTGGGCTTTAGGAGACATTTTGTCTAATTGAAATCCCACAGTATTTGCATTGTATATTCACGGGACAAGAAACTGCTCTATGTGAATGGAACAGCACAGAGCATTGGGCATGCATATCACACACATCTCTTATGCTTCATTGTTCCCATTGTTCTATCATAGTTCACTCACAGAACACAAGTTCAGGGATAAATTATTAAGAATTTCAATATGATGACAGCAGTGCATTAAGCTAAGGGTGATGTCTTTCTGGGTATTGGCCCTGTGAGATCGTACAGTTTGCATGCCCATTAAGCAGCCCTGTTTCTTCATTTCCTATCTCACTTGGACTTCCTGTAATAACCTTTCATATGAATGATTTCAATCCCAAACCTTTACTCACACTTTTATTTTAAGAAAAATCTATACCAAGATGGTAATAGCAGTCATCATCATGATGAAATACTAGTCAGAAGGCACCAAGTACCCCACTGATGGTGGGAAATAGGCTGGTGATAATATATTCAGAACTGAAGCATCACAATTATTTATATCTTTATTTGTGGAGAACAAAATCAGATACAAGTACACAGTAAAACACTGATTTATGCAATACCTGTACCACTTGAACATATTGGAGTGATAGTCACTATAAAGATACGAAGTTGGCTACATTTTATTTACTGACCTAAAAGGCTTGAAGAAAGAAAATGAGAGGTACAGGTCAGTTACCTATCAATTCAAGGCACACTTTGCAAGCCAGAAATCCTTCCTGGCATAATTTGAAGAGATTCATGTTGTCAGCAGCCAAAAGTCAATTGTGCTGAAAACAAAACCTATGTTCTGATTTTAAGAGCTGCAGAATCACTAAAGGCATTACATTCACAGCCCCAGCATGTCTCCACTGAAAAAATTAAGCCCTTGATAGAGAGTACTGGGAACCAGAGACCAAGGAAAGGATATTGCATAGATCATTTTGACAACTTTGAAATTCAGATTCTTCTGAGTCCTCTAAACTGGTAGAAATGGTCCTCTAGCTCTTGCTGTAAGAGAGGAAATTTACACTGCCTGGAGATCAAGGATGGACTTATCTAAGGTGGCTTTTAGACAAAAAACCAAACTGTTTTACGACTGCTCTCACATCACAACAAGCATAAAAACACACAAACTTGTGATCCTCATATGTCAAGGGAAGGAGCTGTAATCCCTAAGTGTCAAGGAAATGATTGACGAGATCATGGGGGCAGTTTCCCTTATGCCATTCTCATGATAGTGAATGAGTTCTCAGAAGATTTGATGGTTTTATAAGTGTTTGGAAGTTTCTCCTTCATTCTTCTCTCCTCTGCCACCTTGTGAAGAAGGGGCCTGTTTCCCCTTCTGCCATGATTGTAAGTTTTCTGAGGCCTCCCTAGCCATGCAGAGAATTGTGAGTCAATTAAACTTCTTTCCTCTATACATTACTCAATCTCAGGGAAGTTCTTTATAGCAGTGTAAAATTAGACAATACATACATTAATAATACTTTTCCTCACAGATTTTTTTCTCTTGCCTTTATTACTTCTAAATCAGTACCTAAGCTAAAGCTTTAGTTTGTATCATATGGGTAGTATGATTTACATTATGTGAAGAAAGGAAACATTTCTTCTAATAACTTCAGAAGCTGGTCAACATGTAACGCAGAAACATGGAGAACATGTACATGTGTGGGAGTGAACCTTGACTGCATTTCCCAGAGAAAGAAGAGGAAGATTATAAAGCTGGTTAGCAAGGGAGTTTACTAATATGGTTGTGATTTCTCATGAGTCAGGATTGGTAAATATACCTGTATCTAGTTCTAATTTACCATGGACATATATCTGTACTAGTTTTCTATTGCCATAATTCTCTATAACAAAACAACCCCAAAATCCAGTAGCTTAAAGGAGCAATCATTTATTCACCAGCCAGCTAGATGTTTTTTCTAGTCCAGGTTGGCTCTATGTGTGGCAAATGCATTTTCTCAGGCATATGCTATTAGTAGATAAATGGTCTGAATGTAGTTCATCTGGGATCTCCCTGGCTGATTCTTGCAGTCTCATTCTCCAAGAGGTTAACTCACTCACTTGGTTGATGAGGCAGAAGTTCAAGGGCAAAAATAAAAGTGTGAAAATCTTTTTAGGTTATATGCTAGACACAGGCACACTATCACTTCCACTACGCTCTATTGGCCAATAAGTCAAAGATGCAGTTGAGATTCATTGAGTAAAGTAATATACTCTGCCTCTTATTGGGAGGAGCTATAAAGTCATATTGCAAAGAAGGACGTATAGAAAGGAGTAGATAATTGAGCCATTTTTCAAATAATCAATCTCCCTTGAAGCTTGGAAAAAGATATAATCATTGCTGCCTTAAGAGAGAATGAAAAAGCAGTCAGATAACTCAGAGAAGTGGGCATGATAAAATGTATTTATTATGTGAGAATTGGGAGCCTATCCGTGAATATGTTCCCTGATAGGGTCCAAGTGACATCCATTTATTGAAGCTGTAAGGAATGCACCAGTAGAAGGACTGGGGATGGCAGCATCCTTGAGAAGCTCTTAGTTGTAAGCATGAAAAGTTGCCAAAATCAGGCATCAAATTGATGACACAAATTATATTATTTCACAATAACAGAGACAGTGGCATTTAACCATCTGAGGCAAAGCAGATATAATTTCCATAGTGGTAAGCAAGGCAATAATAGAAACCAGGAAGGTTTGTCTTGTAAGAAATTCTGTCAGTGGCAACATGTCAATGTGTTTCTTGGTTGAGAAAGATGGCATATAATAATCGTATAATTTGATTTACCTATTCTGCAAAATCAAGGGGTAATAAAAAGAAAATAATACCACTGCCTAGAAAATAATTATTTCCTGATGTTCTCTCTCCCCCTGTCCCCCACCCCCTGACAGTTTCCAGTGTGTTTTGTTCCCCTCCCTGTGTTCATGTGTTCTTATTGTTCAACTCCCACTTATAAGTGAGAATATGTGGTTTTTGGTTTTCTATTTCTGTGTTAGTTTGCTGAGGATGATGGCTTCCAGCTTCATCCATGTCCCTGCAAAGGACATGATTAGTTTTTATGGCTGCATAGTATTCCATGGTATAAATGTCCACATTTTCTTTAGCCCGTCTATTATTGGTGGGCATTTGGGTTGGTTCCAAGTGTTTGCTATTGTAAACAGTGCTGCAATAAGCATACATGTGCATGTGTTTTTATAGAAGAATGATTTATAATCCTTTGGGTATATACCCAGTAATGGGATTGCTGAGTCAAATGGTATTTCTCATTCTAGACCCTTGAGGAATTGCCACACTGTCTTCCACCATGGTTGGACTAATTTCTACTCCCACCAACAGAGTAAAAGTGTTCCTATTTCTCCACAACCTCACCTGCATCTACTGTTTCCCGACTTATTAATAATGACTAATCTGACTGGCATGAGATGGCATCTTGTTGTGGTTTTGATTTGCATTTCCCTAATGATCAGTGATGATGAGCTTATTTTCATCATGTATACCTATGTAAGAAACTTGTACATTCTGCATACGTGTCCCAGAACTTAAAGTAAAACAAAATAAATAAAAAAATTAAAAAGACAAAAAAAAAGAAAATAATTATTTCTCAGCAAATTCACATATTTGGCCTATGCCTCAGACACAGACCTTATCGTTTATTAGAGTTTTAGTCTCTTAAGGAAAGACCTTGAAATGATAGCATAAGTATATAAAATAAATATTGCCCCAATCTTTCTTTAAGAGATGCTTAATAAATTTACTACTATAATTATATAGTAGACAAAAAATGACTTCAGCAATAATTAAATCTATCTGAGATGTATGCCATAATGATTTTTCAGTGGTATGAATGAATTAGTATGTCCGGGTTAGATAAATAGAGACTTGGCCTAAGTCTTTCATAGTAGTTTCAATAGACCAGCAGACTTATTTTAGTCCTGAAGTCATTTCTTCTTCAGTTCCTTGACTGTGTATTTTAAGTAGGATTTACTTTGACCTTGCTGAGGTCTTTCTAGTCAGGGTCCCTAACCTGGAGAGTAATCAAATCTATCATAGAAATTAGATCAACCCGGGAAAACTTCAAGGATACAGTAGTAGTAGTTCCTATTGGATCCCCATTCCATTTTTTTAATATAATACTTTTTAAAAAATGAGTGATGATGCAAAATGGTGAGCTATATACATGTGATCAAGTAGTAGGCATGATGTGGTTTCCTTACTCTATTCTATCCACACAGCCTCTAACAGTTGATATGCCACTAATGATAGGAAAACTGTGTTCTTTCTAATTTCTGACCAAGAAAAAAAAAAAAAAAGACCTCTTGCACATTCCACTCTTGTTCTGAGAGTCTATCAAACCTGGGAAGGATTAAAGAGCTGCCCGTTTTGGATGGGGCACAGAGAAAGAGATGAACCTGTAACAGTTTCAGGTTTCTATATGTGGAGTGGAGGACAACTACACAAGGTGGCTACAGTGCAGACCACTAGGGTTCTGGAGCAAAATCATACCTTCTGCAGCATAAAATTATTAGTAACTAACAATTACTCTTTAAAAAGTAATATTTAGCTTTTTTCTAGGCACTAGATGAGACCAAGCACCTAAAATGATGCATCAAGTAACTATGAAACTGATTCTGTTCTTCCTAAGCTGTATTGTCATATACACGAATCTGTAAGTTTAGGTGAGTACAGTGATGACAGCAGTGACCTGTCTGGGTTAGCTGCTGTGGTGAAGCCGGATGTCATCTGCAGTGGGGGAGGCATGACTGGGACTGTGTGCTCTGTGGAGCCTGCAGAAGTCCTGCTCCATAGCAAATTGATGGGGTGGGAGCTCCACTCTCCCAGGAGGGCACAGCTGCAGCTGCCCAGCCATGGCTCCAGACCTGGGCATCTCTGTGCTTTTAGAGACTCAAGAAACCCCCCTGCCCCTACAGACTCGGAAGTTCCTATGCTCCACTCCTGGCCTCTCTCCACTCCTGGTGCCTGCTCTAATTTCAGAGGAAAGTTGAAGCAGAGCTCAGACGCCATTGTGACTGAGATAGGTGCACAGGCACTCAGGGTCGGGGGGTGTTGACACGGGAGTCCTACCACCACCTCAGCCCCCTCTGAAACTTTGGGCACTCAGGAGCTCAGGAAAGGAGGTTGGGGTGGGGAAGATGGCACAGAGTGTTGGCTCAGCATGGGCCTGCAGGAGCCCCTTGACATCTGCAGCCTGGGTGCCATGGATGGCATGTTGATGGCAGCAGAAGGTAGACCGGTTCCTAAGTGGGAAGGAGCATATCCCTGGTGAAGTCATGCCTTCAATCCAGGAGCGGCTTGAAGCCTGGGGCCCAGGCTGCCAGTTCGAGGTGGAGTCTGCCACCCAGAATGAGACCTTATGGTGCTTTTTCCAGCCGATGGTCGCAAATGGAACAATCAGCACAACCTTCCTGGCTTCAAAGCCCACAAAACTCTGGACTCAGCCATACCCACAAACACATTGGGATGACCTGCCTGCAGAAAGGAGCTACCCACTATCTGTCTGTAGCCTCCTTTTGACTGTGAGCTGGACACTCATTGTGATGACCTACCTACAGAAAGGAGCTACTACTCACTTTGGGGCTTCTGAGAGCTCTTCCGTCACTCAATGAAGCTCCTCTCTACCTTGTTTAACCTCCATTGTCTGCTTTTCTCATTCTTCACGGACAAGCAGCAAGAACTCGGGACTCCCAGAACAGTGGAACTAAAAAAGCTGTAACACAAACAGGGCTGAAACATGCCCCTGCTAGGCATGTTGGAGGGGACAAGAAAGAGAGAAGAGTTGCAACCTTTCTGGGACCCCAGACCTTGAGGTTCCCCAAGCCAAGACTGTGATATGCCATAACACCTTTCATGGGCCTCTGCGTTCCTGACATCTCCAGGTTGTCAGGTGCTATTGCATTTTCCTTGTCCAGACACTAGTGCCCACAGTGGAAGCTGCTTCTGATACATCTAGTCCAGCCACATCCTTGCATGGAGCCAGCACCTATGCCGGCAACGGGAGCTGATCACCCCATCCCAGCTGGCAAGCCTGGCTGTGCGCAGCGGCTGGACCCTGTGCTTTCTGGCTCACACGCCCCTCGCCACTCTGCACCTCATTCACCCTTGGCAGACATGGAATCTGGGTTGGTAATGTGAGTGAGGGCAGCCTGCTGGGCTGCCTATGCAGAATGAGACCAGCAGGCGCCAGCAAAGCCCAAGCAGAGGCACTGCTGGCCACAGAGGCTTCTGGCTGGTGAAGGTCACTTCAGGACCCTCAGGGTCCTGTGACAACCTTAACAATCTTTCATATGATGGACATTATTCCAACCCGTGTGATTCAGCCATGGTTTCTATAGGGAACATAAGGAAGTTACATAAAAAGAACCCCAAATCAGCTACATTTCTTGCATCAATACCATTCCCTCAGCTAAGACTGGCTTATAAATTAGCAGATGGAGGAGAAAAACACTGAGGACTAGCTCACAGAAGAGTCAGAGAACTATATATGTGAGCTGAAAATGTGCTCCAACCACATAAGGTGTAGAATTAAAAGGTAATATTGAGGGAAAATACTCTACTGGATGGAATTCCAAGCAATGTACTTGGTTAGCAACTTTTCATGAAGGAAGAAATAGTGAGGTAGTGATAGATATTAAATTTAAGGCAACGATAAACAGATTGACTAGTCGGAAAGGTACCTGGTAGGAAAAATATTAAAATGTTGGAAACAAATAGATGTGAAGAAGAAACTTTTCAATAAACCTCTAGGGACAAACAAAATATTCTGAGTTTGATTTTAAAAAAATGGTACAGGATGGGTGTCATGGCTCACATCTGTTATCCCAGCACTTTGGGAGGCCAAGAGTAGATCATTTGAGATCAAAATAATATTGTCTCCTATCAAAGGGAACATTTTTAAGGTAAAGAAAGTATGACAGTGTGCAGAATGTCATGGAATCCTTTAATTATATTTTCATGTCACTCAGAAGCTTCCAGAAAGACAGATATTGGAATATCTCTAAAGTCTTTGCTAGCGTATTCAGCTAAGAGATGACACTTATGAAGTTGGGAATAGTCCTACAGAATGTGGTATATATGCTTTTCCAAATGTTATAATGTATCATAAAGTTTCTCTTTGCTAAAATATATATTAGGTTGGTGCAAAAGTCATTGCAGTTTTTGCTGTTACTTTCAGTGTCAAAAACTGCAATGATTTTTGCACCAAACTGATGCTTCAGGAAGGAGGTTGGGAAATTAGGATGCGACCCTGTCACTATTGTAAGGCCAGTTGCCTTGCTGGGAGCTCGGACGTACCTCTCTGCCCGCTCTCCTTTTTTCCCTTCTACAAGCCCCGAGCAAGCTCAGACATGCTCGGGCATGTTCCCTCTCCCTTGCTCGCACAGCCTGGTCTTCTCTTAAACAGCCCAGTATGCAAACAAGGTGCTGCAACCATAGCTTCTTAATAACCAATAGCAGCTAAGCCCTAACAACCAATAGCAGCTAAGCCTTAACAACCAATAGTAGCCGAGTTTTAACAACCAATAGCAGTCGCGTCTTAACCAATAGCAGGCAAGTAATTCCAACCAACAACAAGCCAAGTCCTAGGTCAAGGCTTGTAACTTACCCAATAGCAGTCTTGCTCTCCCACAACCAATCGAGCTGTTTCACTCCCTATAAACCCCCCTGTCTAAGAGGCGTCCGTGCGACTTCTCCAGCCCCTCCTGTCCGGACTGCAGAACCTCACCCGGGAGCCTGAATAAATTCCCTTGCATTTGGATTATTTTGGTGCTGGCCTCAGTTTCTTCGTTTTATCCTTGGAAACAAACCTTACAGCTATACAACCCAAAACACTTAAAAACATGTTGAAAGAAACCCAGAACATAGCTCCTACAAAAGGGAAATCTACTTGGAAACAGGCAGGGGGATACTTGTCTCCTGAAACTGAAATATGGTGTGGACCTAATTATTCCATTCCAATAAACCCATTATTCCAATGGAATGTCAGGTGCCCCTTATGAAATATGTTCATAATCTAACTCACTGGAATCCAGATAAAAAGATATCCTGGTGTAAACAATATTACTGGAAACCATCCTTCACAGTGGCACAAAAAGTTTACTCTCAGCGTGGTGCCGTGGCTCATGCCTGTAATCCCAGCACTTTGGGAGGCTGAGGCAGGCGGATCGCCTGAGGTCAGGAGTTCGACACCAGCCTGGCTCACACAGCTAAACCCCATCTCTACTAAAAATAAAAAAATTAGCTGGGCATGGTAGCACGTGCCTGTAGTCTCAACTACTTGGGAGGCTGAGGCAGAAGAATTACCAGAACCTGGGAGGCGGAGGTTGCAGTAAGCCAAGATCACATCACTGCACTCCAGCCTGGGCGACAAGAGCAAAAACTCCATCTCAAAAACCAACCAAACAAGCAAAAAGTTTACTCTCCATGTGTTATTTGTCCCAAATATAACCCAGGAAAGCCCCTCCATGGGGCCCAGGGTCATTTTCTCCTTCCAGCTGGACCTTTTGCGGTATGGCAGCTTGATTTTATCCAGCGGCCATTATCTCAAGGTTACAAGTATGTTTTAGTAATGGTTTGCATGTTTTCCCACTGGAAAGGGAAAGCTTTTCTCTGCAGCCTGGCCTACATGGTGAAACCCCGTCTCTACTAAAAATACAAGAAAATTAGGTGGGCATGGTGGTGGGCACCTGTAATGCCAATTACTTGGGAGGCTGAGGCAGGAGAATCGCTTGAATCCAGGAGGTGAAGGTTGCAGTGAGCCAAGATCATGCCATTGCAATCCAGCTTGGACAACCAGAGTGAAACTCTGTGTCAAAAAAAAAAAAAAAAAAAAAACCCTGAATGTTGTGTATATATTCCAGATGAATCAAAGAACATAACTCAACTTATGACTGATATGAAAACCCAGATAACGAATCCGTCAGATCCAAAACCCTCACTAATCAATTGGTTGAGTAGTTGATTTGGATCCTGGGGAACTTGATGGCAGAAGATATTGCTTATAATAGGAATAATAATAATTGTGTTCTTTCCTGTTTCGGCCTTTGTAAGTTTTGGTGTTACAGTATGTGCTTGCAAATAAGTTAATGCACAACTGAAAGGGCTAGGGTAATAATTGCCCAGAGAATTGCTCTAATTGAGGAGGCAGTAATATAGCCTAACCCAGCTTCCAGGTTTCCTTTCCTTTTGTTGCTATAAATCTGGCCTAGGTCCCTGTGTGTGTACATATATATATATATTTTTCTCTTTTTTCCTTTCTTTTCTCCTTCTTTCCTCTCCCTATTTTTTTTTTTTTAATCTTCATGGGGCACGACTTCCTAGGAATTAGCCTTCCTAGCAACGATTGGCATGACTTCCTAGGAATGAGCCTTCATAGTAATGTGGGACATGACTTCCTAGGACTGAGCCTTCCTGGCAACATGGGACCTAAACTTCTAGAAATAAACTATCCCAGCAACAAGAAACCAGCTCAAAAAAGGGAGGAAAAAGCAACCTGAAGCCAGGAACCCATATTCCTTTTTAAATGCTTTCTCCAAAATATTTTAAAGAAAAAAGAGGGGAAATGTGAAAGGAAATTAAATTTTGGGACCCCCCAAACTCATGTAGCAAAGGGAAAAGTCAAACTGGGAACCGGGTCATGCAAACCTGCCTCCCTACCTTTTTGGTTTCTCAGTAAGTTGGCTACAAGATGAAAAGCTACACACCTCCCCCATATTTTGCCCGCAAAGAAATTCCTAGTGAGTTGTTAAAGTTTCACCATGGCAATGCAAATTGATAGCTTATCTTTACAGGTGCAGTCACCCACAGACCCCCTAACTCACCAGACATAAATGCATATCTGACTGTACCCCTGCCCCATTTTGTCTGTTATCTTATGTAAAATGCAGATTCCCTACATTTTTCCTCTGCCCCTTTTATGTCATCTTTATGTTATTGTTTGTTATTTAGTTTATTTCATATCATAAACTGAACTCTGCAATCTAGCGAGGCATGGCAGGGAACAAGGAAAACATGGAACCCAAAAGGAACTGCAGTGAGAGTACAAAGATTCTAGGACACTGCAAGCAAATGGGGTGGAGGGTGCTCTCCTGAGCTACAGAAGGAATGGTCTGTTAAGACAAAACACAAGTCAAACTTTAATAAGTTGTCCATAGTCAGCAATGGTGATCTTCTTGCTAGTCTTGCCATTCCTGGACCAAAAGCGTGCCATGGCCTCCACAACATTCATGCCTTCTTTCACCTTGCCAAAGACCACACGCTTGTCATCCAACCACTCAGTCTTGGCAGTGCAGATGAAAAACTGGGAACCGTTTGTGTTGGGTCCAGCAATTGCCATGGACAAGATGCCAGGACCTGTATGCTTTACGATGAATTTCTTGTCATCAAATTTCTCCCTGTAGATGGACTTGCCACCAGTGCCATTATGGTGTGTGAAGTGACCACCCTGACACATAAACCCTGGAATAATTCTGTGAAAACAGGAACCCTTATAACCAAATCCTTTCTCTCCAGTGCACAGAGCACAAAAGTTTTCTGCTGTCTTTGGAAACCTGTCTCCAAATAGCTTGGAGGAGTGCAGCCCAAGGGCTCACTGTTGACGGTGATGTTGAAGAACACGGTGGGGTTGACCATGGCTGATAGTACAGGGCTCCTGGCAATGGCAGCATCTACAAAGCGGCCATTTATGTCATCTTATATAAAAAATGCAGATTCACTGAACCAGACAAAGGCATGAATGACTATTTTCCCCTACTCCTCTCATACATGAAAATTGTATACTTCTCAACATCCCACCCTTTCCCCTTTAAACTTGGAGTCCTCAAAATCATCTTCACAGAAAGGCACAGGCCTGTCTCCCAGGCATATCTTTAACTTTGGCAAATAAACCTCCTAAAATTATTGGGACTTATCTCATCATTTTTCTACATTGACAAAACATTAAAAAGATAATACAGACTGGACCTAGCCTGCCCCACTCCCAGTGGAGAGCAAAGTTTCCTCTTATTTTCACGGCCAACCAGAACAATGTTCTACGCACATTTTGTCCTCAGTAAGAGGGCCTCTGGCCAAAATTTGGCTAGTGGCCCATTGGGATAAGAAGCTAACCAAAGCTCATGTGTTTCAGTGTAATTTAGAGAGCAGTGTGGAGAATATCATCTCACCAAAGGTGAAGATGGCATTACAGACATGAGGACATCTTTTTCTGGGAGTAGTTTGAACAGGAAAGCCAAATACCTTCTTTCAGACTATAATGAAGCATTCATTAAGATAAAGATGGCTTTTTGTCCAGGTGTTGTTGACCTGAGAAAAATTGGGAAGCAGCTTATAACGCCATTACTTTACTTGAAGAATTTCATGACTTTGATCAACCATTGCCTGACTTAGATGACATTGATGAGGCCCAGGAGTTCAGCTTGGATCAGAGTAGAGTGGAAGAGATAACCATGAGAGAAGTTGGGAATATCAGTATGTTACAAGAAAATTATTTTGGTGATTTTGGAATGGATGATCGTGAGATAATGAAAGAAGGCAGTGCTTTTGTGGATGATAACATGTTAGTAAGCACTACTGCTTCTAACCTCATATTAGCATCTGAACAGAGCACCAGCAATCCGAATGAGAAAATTAACCATTTAGAATATGAAGACCAATATAAAGACAACAATTTTGGAGAAGGAAATGATGGTGGAATATTATTAGATGACAAACTTATCAGTAATAATGATGATGGTATCTTTGATGATCCCCCTGCCCTCTCTAAGGCAGGGGTGATGTTGCCAGAGCAGCCTGCACATGATGATATGGATGAGGATAATAATGTATCAATGGGTGGGCCTGATAGTCCTGATTCAGGATCCTGTTGAACCAGCCAACTATGATCAAACAACACTTGTTACAAATGAGGAAAACATTTGCATTGGAACCTATTGATATAACTGTTAAAGAAACAAAAGCCAAGAGGAAGAGGAAGCTAATTGTTGACAGTATCAAAGACTTGGATAGTAAGACAATTAGAGCCCAACTTAGTGATTATTCTGATATTGTTACTACTTTGGATCTGGCACCACCTACCAAGAAATAGGTGATGTAGAAAGAGACAGGAGGAGTAAAAAAAACTGTTTTCTTTACCTGCTCAGCCTTTGTGGAATAACATACTACTAAAGTTCTTTACATGCTGTTTTACACCACTTGTAACAGAAGACCTTAGAAAAAGGAGGAAAGAAGAGGCAGATAATTTGGATGAGTTCCTCAAAGAACTTGAAAATCCAGAGGTTCCTAGAGAGGACCAGCAACAGTTATACCAGCAGCATGATGTTATCGATGACCCCATTTTGGAAGAGCCAAGCCACCTCCAGGAGTCAGTAAGGGAAGCCAGCAGAACAAACCTGGATGTGTCAACTATGCCTCCACCACCCACTCAGGGAGTTAAGCAAAGAGCTGGACAAACTGACCCAGAGCCTGTGATGCCCCCTCAGCAGGTAGAGAAGAGGAAATACTGCCTGCACAACTTCCCCTAGAAGAACCTCCAAATATATGTCAGCTAATACCAGATATCTGTCAGCTAATAGCAGAGTTAGAACTTCTGCCAGAAAAAGAGAAGGAGAAAGAAAAGGAAAAAAAAGATGATGAAGAGGAAAAGGATGAAGATACTTCAGGGGGTAATCAAGATCAGGAAGAAAGAAGACGGAAGAAAAGGACTCAGCAGATGCTTCATGGTCTTCAGTGAGCTCTATCAGTTTGTTTTGAGTTATGTCAAAACACAAACAGAAAACAAGCTGCCGCAAAGTTCTACAGCTTCTTCGTTCTTAGAAAGCAGCAAGCTATTGAGCTGACACAGGAAGAACCATACAGTGACATCATCGTAACACCTGGACCAAAGTTCCATTTTTTATGAGGAGCTAGAAGCATTACAGCTAGTGTTAATTTCATTAGTGCTTACAAATTGCCCCCATGTGTAGGGTACAGAGAACTCTTTGAGAGTTCTTTGTCTTTACAAAATCTTTATCTTTTTCTTTCTTCATTTCTTCTAGTATGTTAAATTTGTCAATTTCATCTTTGAGGGAAACTGATTAGATGGATTGTTTGTGTTCTGATGGAGAAAACAGCACCCCAAGGACTCAGAAGATTATTTTAACAAACAGTTCCGAACAGATGTGTGCAATATTGGTGCATGTAATAATGTTGAGTGGCAGTTGAAAGTCATTTTTATCTTAGTTCATTACTGCATTGAACAGGAAAACCTGTCTGGGAAAATGCCTGACAGTTTAATTTAAAACTATGGTATAAGTCTTTGACAAGAAAAAAAAAAGCCTTTCCACCAGTAACACTGGCAATCGTCTTGTTAACCACTCTCCTTAGGGATGGTACCTGAAATAACAAGTCATCCTCTTGAGATTTGTTTTAAGTGTAATAACCTGATGAGCAAAGATGTACGTGAAATTGTATTGTGACTGATAGCCTTCAGCTACAAAAAGATAGGACTGACTTGGTTTAAAGTGTTCTATTTTGTAAATCATTCCATTTGAGTCTTTCTGAAGAACTTGGCTATCCCCAAAATCTGTCATTTAACTGAGGCTCCGAAATGAGTAGAAATAGGCCTGAGAGTAGAGCAACTATCAAAAAACATAACTTTCTAGAAGCTACAAATCAAAGTTTTAAAAAGATGTTTGGATATATTTGAGTATTCAGATCATGAAGACACAAAGTGCCCTGCCTACTGCAAGGACAGACTGATGGGAAATTATATACCAGGTCAACTTAACCTTTAAGCAGACAATGCTGTAAAAACTAATGGCTTCTCTGATATTTTTTATAAGTTTTAGTACTGATCTCTTTTGCATACTCCTGTGTTTGAAACTTTAATAGCTTTGCAATGAAATCCTATATCCAGTTTACTGTAATTTAACTGAAGAAAAACACATCCAAATAAAGGTCCATATTAACAGACCAGATAGCATCAAAAATCATGTGACTATTATGATTATCAGAATATGTCTTAACTTTTTAGGGCAAAACTGACACTGAAAGTTCTAGCTTAAATGTTGACACTTGTGGAAAAAAAATCACTTGAAACTCAGACTTCAGTGTATACCCCATAATTTTAAATTATGTGAAATGTTTTAAATTTGTAAACTCATAATTATTGTTTTAATGATTCAGTTTCTTGAGAGTTTAATTGTAAAAAAAATTGCTATTGCAGCTTTATTTTCAATATGATGTGCCTGTAAACCATGGAGTTTTCCCCATTTGTAAAAAGACAATATAGATAATTGAATGTTTGATTTTAGAAAGGTCATTAGTTTCTTGTTACACATTTTGTTAGTCTGGTTTTTGTTGCTTTTGGGTTAAATATTGTTCTTGAAAATAGTTGATGCTATTTTATGTATAACTTTTCTAATAAAAGTTGTGTTTTAAGCTCTAAAAAAAACTATTACAGACTGGCTACAATAACTTTATATGAAGTCTGAAAATAGTCAAAGTTCTATAGCAACCAAGCAAACACCTAATCAAGAAAAAGGCACAATCAAATGATAAGAAATTTTGTGACGCTTTTACTCGACTGTAGCCCATCCTTCCCTCCCCGCACACCTAAGGAAGCAGCAGCCCTGCTGCTAATTCCCTCCCTGGAACCCCAGAGAGAGGAGAGTGGACTTTACTTGCAACATTCTAACTTGTCAAAGGGCTGCAAGAGGTATTGGTCTCTGTTTTACCTAATTCGGAGCTCAAACAGGGAAAAGGAGCATGGCTGGATCCTCACAGGAAATGGTGGGCACTACTCATGAACACTGCAAGGGGTCTACAAACTCACACCTGGAGCAAGAGATCAAAGGTAGAGGAATACAATAAAATATCTAAGCCCAACCTCAGAGAAGCAGGGGTGAGGCTCTTTAGGAAATTCAGACATTTATAAATGTTGTACTGAACCGAGCTTAGAAAACCAATACCAAGACAAAAGTATGCCAAATTGTAGGGTTAGGGGTTACAGAAAGCAGTTTAAACAGAAAGCCAAGGTATGGTTAAGGTATGCAGTTTTATGGGGCTTTTACCATGTCACACAAGCAGTCATGCATTCAAGAGAATTGAAAAAAAAAAAAGATACCCAGGCCAAGGCAAAATGTATAGCCAGAACAGGTCTAAGAAGACCTTAAGACCTCACATGGGGCTGATCCCAAAGCTGACAGCATGCCCTGCTAATTAGTGAAGTTTCTTTATCCACTTGTTGATTGATGGGCATTTGGATTGGTTCCACGATTTTACAATTGTGGATTGTGCTGCTATAAGCATGCATATGCAAATTATCTTTTTCGAATAAGGACTTCTTTTCCTCTGGGTAGATATCCAGTAGTAGGATTGCTGGATCAAATCGTAGTTCTACTTTTAGTTCTTTAAGGAATCTCCCCACTGTTTTCCATAGTGGCTGTACTAGTTTACATTCCCATCAGCAGTGTAGAAGTGTTTCCTGTTCACTGCATCCAACAACGTCTACTGTTTTTTGATTTTTTGATTATGTCCATTCTTGCAAGAGTAAGGAAGTATCGCACTGTGGTTTTCATTTGCATTGGGCTTTGCCTTTCTCTGGTCCCTCCCTGATTAGCTTAATAACGAACCTCCTGAATTCTTTTTCAGGTAAATTAGGTACTTCTTGGTTTGGATCCATTGCTGGTGAACTGGGTGTGTTGAAGAGCCCTTGTGTAGTCAAATTACCAGGGTTGGTTTTCTGGTTCCTTCTCATTTGGGTAGACTCTGTCAGAGGGAAGGTCTAGGGCTGAAGGCTATAGTTCAAATTGTTTTGTCCCATGGGGTGTTCCCTTGTTGTAGTACTCTCCCCCTTTTCCTATGGATATGGCTTCCTGTGAGCTAAACTGCAGTGATTGTTGTCTCTCTTCTGGGTCTAGCCACCCAGCTAGTCTACCTGGCTCTGGGCTGGTACTGGGGGTTATCTGTACAGAGTCCTGTGATGTGAACTGTCTATGGGTTTCTCAGCCATGGTTACCAGCACCTGTTCTGGTGGAGATGACAGAGGGTGCAATAGACTCCGTGAGGGTCCTTAGCTTTGGTGGTTTAATGCTCTATTTTTGTGCTGGTTGGCCTCCTGCCAGGAGGTGGTACTTTCTAGAAAGCATCAGCTGTAGTAGTGTGGAGATGGACTGGCGGTGTGCAGGGCCCTAGAACTCCCAAGATTATACGCCCTTTGTCTTCCACTGCCAGGGTGTATAGGAAAGGACCATCAGATGGGGATGGGGTTAGGCATGTCTGAGCTCAGACTCTCCTTGGGCAGATCTTGCTGCGGCCACTGTGGGGAATAGGGGTGAGATTCCCTGGTCACTGGAGTTGTATACCTAGGATTATGGCTGTCTCTGCTGAGTCATGCAGGTTGTCAGCAAAGTGGGGGAAAGCCAGCAGTCACAGGCCTCACCCAGCTCCCACATAAACTGAAGGGCAGGTCTCATTCCCACCGTGCCCCAATAGCCCTGAGTCTGCTTCCAGGGAGAGGGTGAGACAGGCTTGAAAATTTGCTCAAGGCTATCCACCTCCCAGCTGTGAGAGAAAAGGGCTTTAGTTCCTCTCCCTGCCTGTGAAGTCTGCATGCCTAATTCGCATCCTCTACTGAGTTCTGGCCAGGAGACTTCTCACCCCATTCAAATTGTTACAAAGTTCAGCTAGAGAATTCCTTCTCCCTGTGGAGTTTTACCCCTTGCTCCCCAGGCTACCCTCCCAATGAATCCCTGTGGTACCAGGCAGGAATGGGCTGCTTGGGTCCCAGCAAGCTCCCAGGTCCTTTCTGCTGCTTCCTCTACCTCTGTATTTCACTTGGCTTTCTAACTTGACTCAGCTCCAGGTAAAGTTGGAAACTTCTCCAGCAAACAGACCTTCAGCCTCTCCAGTGGGGCTGTCTTCCGGAGAGGAGGGTCTACCTTTCCCACTTCCATACTTAGGGTACTCGCAGTATTGGGGGTATCACCCCTATCCTGCAGGAGCACTCTGGTTCTTTCAGAGGATCTATGGGTCCTCTCAGGATTGCTGGTTTTTTCCTACAGTCGATCTGGAGCTAAAATTCACAATGCAAGCCTCTGAATGCTGCTCTGTCTGTAGCTGCACATCAAATACTGCCTCCCGTTTGCCGTGATACTAAAGGAAAAATTTTTTAAATGTCAACAGAGAATTCTACATCTCACAAAACTGCCATTCAGAAATGAGGGACAAATTAAGACATTCCCAGATAAATAATACTGAACATTGCATGGGAATTTTTAGCCAGAACAATTAGGCAAAAGAAAGAAACAAAAGGCATCCAAATTGGAAAGGAAGAAGTAATATTGTCTCCATTTGCAGAGTATATGATCTCACAAGTAGAATACTGTAAATATTTCCCCAAAAAACTGTTAGAACTAGCAAATGAATTCAGCAAAGTTGCAGAATACAAAATAAACACACAAAAAAGAGTTATGTATCTATATTGACACTGAACAATCTGAAGAGGAAATGAAGTAAACAATTCCAGCCAGACACGGTGGCTCACACCTGTAATCCCAGCACTTTGAGGGGCCGAGGCAGGGAGATCACAATGTCAAGAGATCTAGACCATCCTGGCCAACATAATGAAACCCCATCTCTACTAAAAATATAAAAATTAGCTGGGTGTGGTGGTGCACACCTATAGTCCCAGCTACTCGAGAGGCTGAGGCAAGAGAATCACTTGAAGCTGGGAGGCAGAGGTTGCAGTGAGCCGAGATTGCGCCACTGCACTCCACCCTGGGTGACAGAGTGAGACCCCATTTCAAAAAAAAAGAAAAGAAAAGAAAACAATTCCATTTACAGTAGCATTGAAAAGAATAGTATTCTTAGAAATAAACTTAACCAAAGAGGTGAAAGACTTATACACAGGAAACTACAAAATGTTGCTGAGAAACGCAAGAATACACAAATAGATAGAAAGACATCCCATATTAATGAGTTGGAAGACTTAAAATTGTTAAGGTGTCAATACTACCCAAAGTGGTCTACACATTCAATGCAATCCCTATTATTAAATAAAATCCCAATGTTTTTGCAGAAATAGAAAAATCAACCCTAAAATTCATATGGAAATTCAAGGAACTGCAAAGAGCCAAAACAATTTTGAAAAAAAAAAAAAAAACTTGGTGGTCTCTCACTTTCTGATTTCAAAACTTACTACAAACTACAGTAATCAAAACAATGTGGCATAAAGACAGACATATAGACTAATGGAGTAATAAAGAGCCCAGAAATAAACTCTCACATATATGGTCAAATGATTCTCAATGAGGGTGCCAAGACCATCCAATGGAGAAAAAAACTCTTCTCTACTAATGGTTCTGGGAAAACTCTATGTCCACATGCAAGAAAATGAAGTTGGATCCTTACCTTGCCCCATATAAAAATTAACTCTAATTAGATCAAAGACCTAAATGTAAGAGCTAAAACTATAAAACTCTTAGAAGAAAACAAAGGGGGAATAATTTTATAAAAAGGTTTAGCAAAGATTTCTTGTATCTGATACTAAAAGTACAGGCAACAGTTTAAAAATATATGAGTTCAACTCCATCAAAATCTAAAACTTTTGTATATCAAAGGACACTATCAACAGAGTAAAAAAGCAACCCACAGAATGGGAGAAAATATTTGCAAATCATATACGTGATAAGGGATTAATATCCAGAATATATAAAGAACTGCTATGGCTCAACAACAACAACAAAAAACCAATCTGATTTAAAAATGGGCAAAGGACTTGAATAGACATTTCTTCAAATAAGTTATACAAATGAACAGTAAACATTATGAAAACATGTTCAACATCACTAACCATTAGAGAAATACAAATCAAAACTACAATGAAATACCATTTCACACCCCTTAGGATGGCTATTATAAAAATGTTGGCAAGAATGTGGAGAAATTGGAATTGCATTGATGTAGAATGTAAAATGGAGCAACCACTGTCAAAAAGAGTATGACAGTTTCTCAACAAATCAAATATAGAATTACCATGTATATTAGTCAGGGTTCTCCACAGAGACAGAACCAATAGGCTATATATAGAGAGAAAGATATGAGAGGGGATTTGTTAGGGGAATTGGCTGATGTGATTATGGAGGCTGATAAGTCCCATGACAGGCTGTCTGCAAATTGGAGACCTTGGAATGCCAGTAGCATGGCCCCATTCAAGTCTGAAGACATGAGAACCCAGGGGGCTGCTGGAGTCCAAAGGCTAAAGAGCCTGGAGTGCTGATGTCCAAGGGCAGAAGAGTATATCCCAGCTGCAGGAGAGAGAAAGACCTTTCCTCTGTTTCTGTTCTATTCTGGCTCCCAGCTGATTAGATGGTACCTGCCCACATTGAGGGCAAACCTTCCCCACTTAGTCCACTCACACTCACATGCCAATATCCTCTGGAAACACACTCACAGAAACACCAAAAAATAATGCTTCTCCTGTTCTCTAGTTATTCCTTAATCCAATCAAGTTGACACTTAAAACTAATCACCACAGCATGTGATCCAGCAATTTCACTTCTGGGCACAAAAAAAAACCGAAAGCAGGGACTCGAAGAGATACTTGTATATCCACGTTCATAGCAGTGTCATTCACAATAGCCAAAAGGTAAAAGCAACCCAAGTGTCCCTTAACAGATGAATAAACAAAATGTGGTGTGTGTGTGTGTGTGTGTGTGTGTGTGTGTATTCAGTCTTAAATATTCAGTCTTAAAAAGTAAAGAAATTCTGACACATGCTACAACATAGATGAACCTTAGAGACATTATGCTAAGTGAAATAAGCCAACCACAGAATGACAAATATTGTATGATTCTACTTATATGAAGTACCCAAAGTAGTCAAATTCATAGAGACAGAAAGTAGAACAGTGGTTGTTATGGGCTGGGAGGAGGGGATGGACAGTTAGCATTTAATGGGTATAGAGTTTCATTTGGGGAAAATACAAAATTTCTGGAGATGGATGGTGGAGACTGGTGCACAACAATATGAATGTATGTAATGACCCTGAACTGTACATACATTGTAAAATGGCTAAAATGGTATATTTTAAGTTATATATATTTTACTACAAAAAAAAAGGTAACATACTAAAACGATAATGGGTTTTGTGAGAATCACATGCGATCCATGTAGAAAAGCCTTGTAATCTATACAGCCCTTCGCAAATGTTATCTCTTCTTAGTCATTATCACTCCATTGTTCCCAATCTGATACCATTATACACATGCTTTACCCAGCCACACTTACCCAACAGCACACTGTATGAATCTGAGTGCTATCTGGTGAATATCCATCTTCATTTTGCTAAACCCTGGATGCCATGTGCTAGCCAACAATATCCTATTGTTCTGGTTCTTAAACAAAACAAAAACTCAAAGACTTCCTCCTCTTACCCAGTTTTTCCCAATGATTGGCTTGGAAGCAGTCCTCATTCAGTAATAAAAGGTTACCATGCCATAGTCAAGGACAGGGCAAATCTTCCTCCAATTCAGTTGAACGCACTGGCCTTCTACCAAACAACATATCTCATAACACATCCTTTGAGCAGGTGAACAACTCTGAACCTTCTTTGAAGGAATGGGATTCTGGGAAAGGAATAAAATATACACAGTATGCACCGCGAAAAAAATTAATTAGCTAAGAAATAAAGAAGGAAAATGCTAAAACATGACCAGCTTTGATGGACTAGGCAACTCTCTGTAGAGTAGCCTCAGGGCTGAACCCTCAAATATTCCCAGAAAGTAGAGACATTTCTGTAGAACCAGCCTGATAATGCAGCAGTGCAAAACTTAAGAATGACATTTCTTTCTAGAAAGCAAACGAATTGATATCTTCATCCTGATATTGATCAAGATCTGTGTCAGCATTCAGGTGCCCTCTGGCTACAAGTTTCCTTAGCTCTTGCAGGCACTGTTCATTGAAGATTTCTCCACACGGGTAATACTATCGGTCTCATCTGGCACCGTTTTCATGCAATGACAACTATCTAGAAGTTGCTGCCTTTCCAGATAACCCCTGTGACACCAATGAGGGATTTTATTCCATGACTCTTTGAAGAGGTTTAAACATGGATCAAACATGAAATAGTATCTACCTCAGTCTTAGAAATTTAACCTTCTATGACTGGAAGAAAGAACCCAAGTCTCTGTGCCCTTACAGTCTTGAATATCTTTGCTTGTTTCACTTATGTTTACCTCACTCAAGATTCTTAGTGTCATCGACAAGACTGGATAAGAACTCAGGACTTTTCTACAAAGTTTTCTGCCAGTGCTCCACAAATCATGACTATGGTCTCACAAATTCTTTAATTCTCCACTAGGTACCCTTTCTCTTCCATTCAAAGCCCCAAATAACATTTATGCTATATATTTAGTCCCGTTTTTTGTAGAAATGCTTCTTTGCTTGTGTTCCCCCTATATTTTCATACCATACCTATATCGTTAACTGAGGCTCAGTCTTAACACCAACAACAGCATGAAACATCCCACCTTCTATCTTCATTTTGCTATTAACTAGAGGCAAAAGAAATGCTGTCACTCAGGTAGTGTTTCAATGAAGGGAAAGACTCTCACAGACAATCACCAAGGCAAGAGTCACTAGCACAGAGTCTATAAGTGAAATCTAAAGACAAAAAAAGCAAGCACCTAGGATACAACCCTAGGATACACCTCCTCTTTTATAACCAGTACAGTGAAGTTGGTTGCTGAAGTCATAGAACCAATAGAATATTTTCCACAGATGGCTGATGATAGCAGAACATGCCCTGGCTAAGTCCCCTACCCTTTTCTTGAGTAGCTCATTGCTATGAGCCACGGACCCACCAACACCAGGTCACATGTTCTATACTCTTTCCCAAAAACAGTGACAAAATATGCTGAGCCATCCATATTTCCTCAGTTATACTGAGGCAGGAGACATAACAATTAAGCAGTCTGTGGAGCCAGAGCAACCTGGGCTCAAACCATGCCTTAGCCACTTGTTGTGGGACCTAAGGAAAGTTACTGAAACTTCTTTAGACATGTTTATCAATAAAATGGGTAGAGTTGACTGGCTCCAAGATTTCTTGACCCTTTGATGTATTTGTCCTGCATAATTCCTAAGACTGTGATTATAATGGATTTTACTCTCATGATTAGGTTGTTACATAGCAGTTGACTTTAATACAGGGAAATTATCTGATGGGCCTTGCCTAAGCACAAGAGCCCTTTAAAAGCAGAGTTCTCCCCAGCTGGTCAAAAGAGAGGAAGTCAGAGATTCAAAGCATAAGAAGGTTTCAAAGTGCCATCAATGGCTCTGAGAGGTGGAAACCCACATGTAAGGACCAAAAAGAAGCCCCTAGGAGCTAAGAGCTACAGCCCTCCACCCAACAGCCAGCAAAGAAACAAGGGCCTCGGTCCTACAACCACAAAGAACCAAATTCTGCCAACAAGAAAAATGACCTTGGATAACATTAGGAGAAATACCTAATTAGATGACGGGGAGATGGATGTAGCAAACCACCATGGCACGTGTATACCTATGTAGCAAACCTACATGATCTGCACATGTACCCCAGGACTTAAAGTATAATAAAAAAAGAAGAAGAAAAAAAATGAGTTTGGGATAAGAGCCCAATACCTTGATTTCAGCCTTGTGAGAGCCTAAGCAAAGAACCACCCGTGTCCACCCAAACTTCTGACCTACAGAACTGTGAGCTAATAAATGAGTGTTGTAAGCCACTAAGTTTGTGGAAATTTGTTACACAGCAATAGAAAACTAATACAATGAGGACAAAGCAAGTGCTTAATAAATGTTAGCTTTTATTATTACTGACTCATTGGGATCAGCTACACAGTTGTAAGAAGGCTAAAGTACAAATTATTTATGCAAGGCTGGCAGTGCAACATAGCCTTCAGATCCAGGGTCCATTTGTTCTAATATGGCTGATATTAAGTGTTTCTCAAGGGGAGAGACATTATTAGCATTCAATGGGGGGAGGGGTTCATTATGCAGAACTGCCCCGGACATGGCGGTCCATTTATCATCTCTGGCTCTTCTTCCCCTAGTAGTAGTCATTACAACAACTGAAAATGCCGCTGTACATTTCCAAACATGCTCCGCCATAAGGGTTGAGAAGTACTTTAAGGGAAATTTCATAAGAAAGCATGGGTGCCGCCGGGCGCGGTGGCTCACGCCTGTAATCCCAGCACTTTGGGAGGCCGAGGCGGGCGGATCACGAGGTCAAGAGATAGAGACCATCCTGGCCAGCATAGCGAAACCCCGTCTCTACTAAAAAAAACACACAAAAATTAGCTGGGCGTGGTGGTGTGCACCTCTAGTCCCAGCTACTCGGGAGGCTGAGGCAGGAGAATTGCTTGAACCCGGGAGGCGGAGGTTGCAGTGAGCCGAGATTGCGGCACTGCACTCCAGCCTGGCGCCTGGCGACGGAGTTCTGTCTCAAAAAAAAAAAAAAAAAAAGAAGAAGAACAAGCAAGCAAGCAAGCATGGGTGTCTTAATGCTGCCATAAAGTCACCTCAAGAACTACAATGTTACTCAAATTACCTAACCCTAAGTATCACCAGCGGCCCTTGTTTAAAAATAACGATTCCCAAGTTCTTTAGCTGGAGTCCCATTCCATAGGGCTGGGTGGAGCCCCAGGAATCTATACTCTTAAATACCCCAGGTGAATCTTTTGTTCATGTAAGTTTGCAAAACACTGGGTTAGAAATATAGTTGACCATACGTGCATTTAGCCAAAGTTCACCACAATGGAACAATGACTCACACCAAAACTCTTTGAAACTGTGCCTTCTACAGAGCTGGACATCTTGTTTTGGACTATTCCATTATACTCTTGGTCACACAGTGATTTCAAGTGGGACTCCACAGTCATAGAAATGGGGATACTCTTCTGAAACTTTCCATCCTTACCAGACTTACTTCTTGAAGTGATATGCTCCATGGTGTAAAGCAGCACTTCTTACTGTTTTTTCTATTTATCCTATTTCGTATGCTTTTAATACATGTGGAATTAATAAAAACGTCCGTGCCTCTAATTCCGTGGTTATTTTACTGTCTTCCTTTTTCGGACAAATCCCTAAAAGGGGGCGCTCTTGGCTCCTTCCTTTGCCCCTTCTCTAACCGTGTCCTCCTTAAGTGACCTATTGCTTTCCTCCAACCTCGGCAGGGTCTGCCTTTCCAGGTTGATACAACGACCTGTCCTGCATTCCATATCCCAGGAGCGTGGGCACCAAAGTGTGGAAAAACAGATCGATGATGTTTTCTGTTCTGTTTCTAATACTAGGCCTGCCAGAATCCCCCGCCGCACCGCCCCACCACGAACCAAACGGAGCCCACAGGCTACCCGAGAACAGACAAAGGTCTGTACCTCTCCCATTTCTTCAGCTATGTTTCTCTCAGTTGACTTGCCCTTTCCTCATCTCACTCCATACACGCACAGCTTTAGCAAATAATATGCACGCTTCTGTGACGGACCCAAGCATTTCCCTCCCCTGATAGGGCGGAACTAAAATGCAAGCCCCACAGTTGTCAGCAAAGGACTTCCCTGTTACCATGGTAAAGCCGCTGCCGCCATCTTTATTGTGGTTTACGAGTACTTGCAGCAACCTAAGAGAAAATAACAAGGAAGTCTGCAGGCTGAAATCCTTCAAATTAACCTGGACTCGGCTGAATTTGGCTCGAAACGAAGTTATCTCAGGGGTGGGGGTTTAGTCCTCCGGTGAACGCAACACGCGCCAGCCGCTAATAGAATGTCGTTAGGGGACGGGCTCTGAGTCCGCTACGCCCAGGCACTTCCGGCTCACGCGCCGTACGGAAGCGTGGTCAGCGCTAGGCTGCTACTCCGTACGGAAGTGTGCTTTGGTGCACCGGAAGCCGCCTCAAGAGAGCTATGGCGGGTTTGACTGTGAGAGACCCAGCGGTGGATCGTTCTCTACGTTCTGTGTTCGGTGAGAGGAATTCGTTGCAGTGAAGCAACGGGGAGGGATGCCCCTCTGCACCTCCCATCTCACGAATCGCGACAGTAGCCGATGGTGGTTCGGACGTGCAGTTCTCCCTGCCTATCCTGTAGGGCGTCTAACCTGGTGCACTCGTGAGGAAAGAGATGTTCCCATTCGGCCGAGGTCTCGTAGCCTTTCCGCAGTATCACTGGGGAAGTTAGACTAGCGTTCAGCTTCTGTACGTTTCTCCTTTCATGAGCTTTAATTATTCTCTAGAAGAGAAGGTGCTTGGCAACAGCTCCTCACTGTCCCGTACTACTTTTCACCTTCTGTCCCAGAATACAGACTATATGCCCAGGATATAGATCCTAGTGTTCACTTCCTGCCCTCTCCTAAGGACTTTCATACTTTACTTTGTATCTGTAACATTTTAGTTCATCAGTAGTGGTAGCGGCCACCTGGTGTCCTGAGATGGATTGTAAGTGAATGAATGAATGAATTAACTATTAAGACCTCCTCAGAGGAATTTTGAAAAGGATTGAAACTATTTTGAGTTATCTTTTTGGCTGAAAATAAGTTGTTATTTATTTATTTTTTTAAATGTGATTGTTTTAAAGAACCTTTTGAAAGGGACATGACAAAGTGATTTAGAATAATTTTTAAACATCCTCCACTGCATTCATGGTTATTCTCCCTTAAAGGTTGTAAGTGTGGAAATACATAGGAACCTGTTTTTAAAATTATATTAAATAACATTGATATATTTTGTAGTCACTGATGAGACTTGCAGACTTTAGGTAAATACCAGTGCCTAAGTATTTATTTTCACCAAAGTTAAGGAAAATCTTGTCAGATCAGTCTGAGAACTAACATTTAGGAGTATCTACACATTTTGTATTTAGTCTCAGTGGTGTATTTCCTTTATTAAGAGGTCTGAAGAAATACACTGGAATTGGAATTGGAGAACATTATTTTGAGCCAGTTGTTACATATTTGATGATATAAGTAGACAGATACTCTGTTTACTTTACCACTAAAGATCTAGGTTATAAACTCAGAATTTATTGTCACTTAAATTCTTCCTTAGTGGGGAACATTCCTTATGAAGCTACTGAAGAGCAGTTGAAGGACATCTTTTCTGAGGTTGGACCTGTTGTTAGTTTCAGGTGAGATCCCTTTTTACTTCATGGTGGGAGCTTCTTAAAAATCACCACCAATTTGGCTCGTAGTGATAATGGCAGGTTTTCTTTACTGGTGACTTTTCACATATATTGTATTCTTGTAACAGCTTTATTGAGATATAATTTGTATATACTATACAATTGACATTTACTGTTACCTAAAATGTTTTTTTCATTAAAAATGTTTCTTAAAATATTTCTATGAGGAAGTCAGAGCTATAAGGTTATTTATGTTACAGTGGGCCTAATTAAAGCATGGCCATGTTAGCAGAAACCCTGTATGTGTGTAACATTTGTTCCTGATACTTGGTTCTGCTCTCCAGATTGGTATATGATAGAGAGACAGGAAAGCCAAAGGGTTATGGCTTCTGTGAATACCAAGACCAAGAGACAGCACTTAGTGCCATGCGGAACCTGAATGGGCGAGAATTCAGTGGGAGAGCACTTCGAGTAGATAATGCTGCCAGTGAAAAGAACAAAGAAGAGCTGAAGAGTAAGTACAAATCCAACTTATATGCAGTATGAGTTAGTAAAGATGTAACAATGAAGATTTTCCATTTCTGATACGTTTTAGAATATGCTGAAATGGTTAGCCACACAGCTTGTTTATTACTTGACTGACGTGATGTGCCTGAGTTAGGCAAGTTTTATGTATATCTTTTAAAAAATTTTTTATAAAATTTTTTTTGAAGCAATTCTCTGAAATTTCTATACCCTTGCTCTGGATGGAGCAGGGCAAGGCCTCACACCATTTCAAAACTGCTCTGGCAAGCACTGTAGGAATGCATAGGGTCACTGCAGACCCAAGCATGCTGGAGTCTTTCTAGTAAGTATATCTTTAAGAAACAGGTGAAGTTGACATTAGAAATAATTCAGTTGCTCCAGCCTGGGCGACAGAGCAAGACTCTGTCACAGAAAAAAAGAAAACAAATTTTTCCGTTGCTAAGGAGTTGATTTCCAGTAAAGAGGAATTGAAATTTATTAAGCCATTAGTAGTACTAACTATGGCATTAGTCATTTCTGTCACTGTGTTTCCAGGAATTTTTGAAATTAGTATGTTTAACCTGTTGTTTCTGTAATGACTTGTCCAAAGAAGTCAATGTGCCCAGTTCTCTAACTTAGGTTAATATTATCCATCCATGTGATCATGATCCCCAGCTTTCCTCTGAGAACAGAAAATACACTCTCACTTTCCTCCCCAGAAACAAGAGGCTTTCAAATCATTTATTTCTCAGCTCTGCAGAATCTAAAATCATCAGCTGGTTCTTACAGCAACCTGGAAAATTAGATACTTGAAATGATTTAGCTTTTTGTTTTGCATCCCTAACTTTCTTGTACTTTCTTCTTGATTAGGCCTTGGCACTGGTGCCCCTGTCATTGAGTCACCTTATGGAGAGACCATCAGTCCTGAGGATGCCCCTGAGTCCATTAGCAAAGCAGTTGCCAGCCTTCCACCAGAGCAGATGTTTGAGCTGATGAAACAAATGAAGGTGGGAGGAGGCATTAGGTTATGAATAAAGCAAATCACATCAGGTTTTCAAGGAGTTAATAGAATTAGTTCTCTGAGCTCAAATAGAAATTGTCTGTAGACCACCATTTCTTGCACCTTCAATATTCTGTATGTACACAATATATTTGACATTTTGTACAAAGAGCTTTCTATTTTTGTACAGAGACACAGCTATCCAAACAATCCAGCTGGGTTTTTGTGGCCCATAGATGTCAGATGTAGATATTAAAATTTGGCTTTTTTCCTAAATGACTGTATCACAGTATTTGAAATGCCTCTTTCTTCTCTTGCCTGCCATGACCAAGGTTTTGTTTTTTGTGCCATGCAAAAACTGATGATAAAGAGCCTCTTGAATATTACATTTCTCAGAGGGGAATGGTTCTAAATCACTATCAGTTTCTAAGTCATAAGTATTAAACCTGAATCTGCTTATCTTCTCAGCTCTGTGTCCAGAATAGTCCTCAGGAGGCACGGAACATGTTGCTTCAGAACCCTCAACTGGCTTATGCTTTGCTGCAAGCACAGGTAGTGATGAGAATTGTGGATCCGGAAATTGCCCTGGTGAGTGCTTCTGGTTCTTTTATGGAAATGGTAGGGTAAACCTTGAGTGGGATAGGAACTACCTGATTGCTTTGTTAAACAGACAGCTCATAGGTTTGTCTTTTCACTTTTTAGAAAATTCTGCATCGCCAGACAAATATCCCAACGCTGATTGCAGGCAACCCTCAGCCAGTCCATGGTGCTGGGCCTGGCTCAGGATCCAATGTGTCAATGAACCAGCAGAATCCTCAGGCCCCTCAGGCCCAGTCTTTGGTAGGGCTTTATCCCTTAACATTTTTTTTTATCAGTCTTAGAATGTCATTTTCTTTTTAGGAGAATATATTGAAAGAAGAATGGTCAGGAACCAGAGATGATAATTTCAATTTCCAGGCATAAAAGCAATTTCCAGGTTGCAGAGCACATGGCATCTGAATGAATATAGATTCGATTCCAAGTTTGTAAAACAAAGAGATCCTTCCTGTATGCCCTTTTCTTATAAGCTAACTTTGTGTGTATGTGCATGCCTGGCACTGTGGTTGGCACTTCGTTATTCCATACGCATTATCTCATTTAATCCTCAAAGCAACTGTATGAGGTTGGCACTCTTATTATCTCCATTCTTACCAATGAAAAACGTAAAGCTTGCTTTCAAAGCATGACACAAAACCCTAAAAGCCACAACAAATTGATACATTTGAAAATAAAAAATTTCCATGTAAAGAAAAAGAAATAAATATCAAAGACATGACAAATTGGGAAAAAGTGTTTGCCACACATGTGAGGACAACAGACTAATAAAGAGCCCATAGTCATGCACAGGAATGCTTATTGCCATATTGTAGTGAAAAATTGGAAATGTCCTAAATGTACATCAATGGAAGAATGGAGAGAATGTGTGGTACATTCATCCAGTGAAATACTCTACAACAGTTAAATAAACTACACGTATCAACATGAATGACTTTGAAAAACAAAATTCCATACAGTAGTTAAGATGAACTAGGATACATGACATCAACACAAATAACTCCAAAACAATACCATACGGATGTGAAACTAAGTGAATGTGGACGCATCCCCGAAATGTAGGATATATGTATCTGCATAAATCCCCAAAATATGTTGAGTGAATTGCAAAAGAATATATTGAGTATGTCATGATTCATAGAAAATTTTAAAACATTAAGAAGAGTCTTAGTGGTCAGCTAAGGAGAAGAGAGCACAGGATGCAGTTGGGGAAGACCATATAGGAGATTGGTTTATTTAATTATTTATTTCCTAAGCTGGGTGGCTATTTTCTGTATGATTTGTGTATCTGTAATTTTTCGTAATAAACTTTAAAAGGCCTCTTATAAATTAGTAAGAAAATTACCAATAACCCAGTAGAAAAATGGAAAATGGACATAAATAGTTCACAAAAGTAGAAATGTAAATATGTGAAAATATATTAAACCTCAAAATAAGATAATGTAATAAATTATTAATATACATAATGTTACAAAATAAGATAATGTAAATAGAAACTACAATAAGCTACCATTTTTCATCTCTCAGATTGGCAGAGATACAGGGCAGGGGCCAGCAAACATTTTTCTGTAGATCAGATGGTAAATATTTTTGGCTTTGCAGGCCACAGGATCTGCCACAGCTACTCTGCCATGGTAATATGAAATCAGCCATAGGCAATATGTAAACAAGTGTGTGTGGTTGTGTTGCAATACAAGTTTATTTATAAAATCCGGCGGTGAGCCTGATTTGGCCCCGGAGCCATAGTTTGCCAACCCCTGCTCTAAATAAATAAATACATTTTCAGAGATAGAAAAAAAACCAAGGCCCAGAGAGGTTAGCTGGTCCAAAACTTAACACAATTATAAGTGGCAAATCTAGTTCTGAGCCTGGTTTTATCTGACCTCATAGCCAGCTTTCTCTTAACTACCTTCCTATACAGCTCTTCCGTTTCTTTTGTAGAGTTTTGTGTTCCTTAAATGTGTATGCAAATAACTTGGCTTTTATTATTTATTTATTGAGCTCTTTCTATTTCAAGGGACTACTCAGTTTTTTGGGGAATGCACAGATGAAAAGATGACATTCTCTTTCCTTCAAAGAGTTTTAATATAGCATTAAAAAAAAAATTCACATTCCCCCAGAACCAGAATTATATCTAAGGACAGGAATGAGAAAACTTTGGTTAAATTAAAAAATAAAAATTATTTTTAAAACTGTGGACTACCAGCAGTTTTTTTTTTTTAAAGAGTCCCTTTATACTTCTTTATTTCTTGGCTTTAGGGCTTTTTTTTTTTTTAACTCTTATTGCCAG
>CAUYQU010019259.1:0-27363 GCA_963574635.1 Cheracebus regulus | reverse complement strand
TTGTTATTTTCATCCCCTATTCCTTCCTGTCTCCATTGTTAAGCACAATTATTGGTATAAAAGAGGTTTTTAATACCCATTTTTAGACTGCATTCTAGCCTGGGCAATAAAACAAGAATCCCATTCTCTCTCCCTCTTTCTCTCCCTCTTTCTTTCTCTTTCATTCTTTTATTTCTTTCTTTTGCTCTTTCTTTCTCCTTTTCTCTCTTTTTCTTTCTTAAAAAAATAAATAAATAAAGGAGTCAATTCAGCAAGAGGATATAACAATTTTAAATATATATGCACCCAACACTGGAACATTCAGATATATAAAGAAAATATTGTTAGAACTAAACAAAGATATAGGCCTCAATATGTTAATAGCTGGAAACTTCAACACCACACTTTCAGCTTTGGACAGATCATCCAGACAGAAAATGAATGAAGAAACATCAGACTTAAATCTGCACTATAAATCAAATAGCTACAAATAGATATTTACAAAACATTTTACTCAATGGCTGCATAATAAATATTCTTTTCCTCAGCATATGAATCATTCTCAATGACAGAACATATGTTAGGTCACAAAACAAGTCTTAAAACATTAAAAATAGTTGAAATAATATCAAACATTTTCTCTTACTACAATGGAATAAAACTAGAAATCAGCAACAAGAAAAATTTTCAGAACTATGCCAATACATGGAAATTAATGTGCTCAAAAATGACCAGTGGGTCAATAAAAAAAATTAAGAAAGAAATTGAAAAATTTCTGAAAACAAATGATAAAGATAACACACAATATAGGAAAACCTATGGAATATGTGAAAGCAGCACTGAAAGGAAAGTTTGTAGGTATAAGTGCCTACATAAAAAAAAAAAAGAAAAACTTAAAACTATCTAATGATGCACCTTAAAGAACTAAAAAAGCAAGAGCAAATCAAACCCAAAATTAATAGAAGAAAATAAATAATAAAAATTGGAGCAGAAATAAATGAATTTGAAATGAAGCAAACAATGAAAAGGATTAATGAAGAAAGTCCTTTTTTTTGAAAATGTAAACAAAATTGACAAACTTTTACCTAGACTTAAAAACATTAAAGAAAATCCAAATAAATAAAATCAGAATGAAAAATAAGACATTACAACTGATACTGCAGAAATTCAAAGGCTCATTAGTGGCAACTATCTGCCAATAAATCGGAAAATCTAGAAGAAATGGACAAATCCCTAGACTCATATAATATGCCAATATTAAACCAGGAAGAAATGTAAAAACAAACAGACTAGTAACAAGTAATGAGATGGAAGCCATAATAAAAAGTCTCCCAGTAAAGACAAGCCTGGGACTTGATGTCTTCACTGCTCAATTTTACTGAACATTTAAAGAAGAACTGATACCAATTCTACACAAACTATTCTAAAAAATACAGGAAGGAATGCTTCCAAACTCATTCTGTGAGCCTAGTATTACCCTAATACCGCAACCAGACACACATCAAAAAAAGAAAAAAAGGATGAGAATAGAAAAATACAGGCCAATATCTCTGATGAATATTAATGCAAAAATCCTAGCAAACAAAATTCAACAATACATTGAAAAGATCACTTACTGTGACCAAGTGAGATTTATCCCTGGGATGCAAGAGTGGTTCAATATAAACAAATCAATGAGTGTAATACATCGTATCAACAGGATGAAGGACAAGAATCATATAATCATTTCAATTGATGCTGAAAAAACCTTTGATAAAATTGATTATCCTTTCATAATAAAAACCCTCAAAAACTGGGAATAGACATAATAAAAGCCATATATGACAGACCCACAGCTAGTATTATACTGAATGAGGAAAATCTGAAAGCTTTTCCTTTATGGTCTGAAACATAACAAGGCTGCCGACTTTTACCAGTTATTCAACTTAGTGCTGGAAGTTCTAGCTACAGCAATCTAACAAGAGAAAGAAATAAAGGCCTCCACTCTGGAATGGAAGAAGTCAAATTAACTTAACCAAAGAAGTGAGCTATCTCTATAATGAAAACTATAAAATGCTGATAAAAGAAATTGAAGAGAACACCGAAAAAAAAAAAGAACGATTACAGAAAGTTAAAAAGTTAAAAATCTTCTGCACAGCGAAGGAAACAGTCAATATAAAGTGGCAACCCCACAGAATGGGAAAAATTATTTGCAAACTAAGGGATTAATAACCAGAATATATAAGGAGCTCAAACAACTCTAGAGGAAAACAAATCTAATAACCCAATAAAAAAATAGGCAAAATATTTGAATAGACATTTCTCAAAAAAGACATACAATGGCAAACAGGCATATGAAAAGGCGCCCAACATCACTGATCATCAGCAATGCAAATCAAAACTGCAATTAAGTGTCATCTCATCCCAGTTAAAATGGCTTATATCCAAAAGACAGGCCAAAACAAATGCTGGCGAAGATACAGAGAAAAGGAAACCATCATACACTGTTGGTGGGAATGTAAGTTAGCATAACCACTATGGATAACAATTTGAAGGTTCCTCCAAAAACTAAATATAGAGCGACCATATGATCCAGCAATCCCACTGCTGGGTATACACCCAAAAGAAAGGAAATCAGCGTATTGAAGAGCTATATGCACTCCTGTGTTTGCTGCAGCACTGTTCACAATAGTCAAGATTTGAAGCAACCTAAGTGTCCATCAGCAGATGAAAAGATGCAGAAGATGTGGTGCTTCTACTCAATGGGGTATTGTTCGGCCATAAGAATGAATGAGATTCCATTATGTACAACAACATGGGTAGAAATTGAGATCATTATGTTAAGTGAAATAAGCCAGGCACAGAAAGACAAACATTATAACCTCTTATGTATTTGTGGGACCTGAAAATCAAAATAATTGAACTCATGGACAGAGAGAGTGGAAGAATGGTTACCATAGGCTGGGATTGGTAGTGGGAGGGGTGGGGGTGGGGGTGCAGGTGAGGATGGTTAATTGGTACAAAAATAATAGGAAGAATGAATAAGACCTACTGTTTGTTTGCATAAAATGGTACTCGTAGTCAATTATAACTAACTTACACATTTTTAAATAACTCAAAGAGTATAATTGGATTCTTGGTAACACAAAGAATGAATATTTGAGGAGATGGATACCCCATTCTCCATTATGTGACTATTATGCATTGCATGCCTATGTACTTACAAAAATTACAAAATTAAAGAAAACAAAGTGAGAATGGCATGATGAGCAGGTGATATAAGGTATATAATATGGGTGCTCAGACTGTTATCCAAAACCCTAAAAATAAAATTCAGTCATTTTTGGGGGGAAGTATTACTCAGGGACCAACATGGTACTTGCTTCGTACAAGGCACAAGATTAATCTATGTTGAGTGAATGAAACAACCTAGCTAACATCATCATAGCTAATGTTACCATACCTAATGTTGATTTGAAACCTACAGTAATCAGATGTGTTAGTAGGAAATAACTTTATTAACATAACCCAGGAGCATGAATTTAATTCTCCCACGAATATGCTCTTTGATGAATAGAGTGCGTCCTCTGTATGGCTCTATCCCTACTGTATGGAGTGCCTGGAATGAAAGGCTACAGTTTAAGGAGCCTGGCTCTGCAACTCTCCTCTTTAAGTATAGATGGTTTATCTGCCACGGTGGGGTCTCCTGGAAGTTCTCTCCCCTAGAAAGCAAGCAGTCATCATGTTAGTGTATACCGTTCATCATTTTATGGCAGGATTTATGTCAAGAAATTGGGTGAACAAAACAGACATGGTCCTTGCCTCACAGAGTTTACAATCTGATGGGGGTGATGGGAATTAAAAAGTCAAATCCTTAATATGAGTTATGACTCTAAGTGTTTCAAGGACTAAGAAGAGAGAAAACAAGAGGAGGCCAATTTTTCATTGAGAGATGAGGGAAGATCTCTCTGAATGTGTTGCTTTTAGGGAGACTGTCTCTGACATTTGAATCAGAATGAATGGTTTTGACCATGTTGACTGTGTTATAAAGAAATTATCCCAAAAATGCTTTGCATCTGGCAAAACACTCAGTACCTATTAGCAATTGCTGCGATATACACTTTTAGGGTCATCTTCTTATGGCCTTAGCACCATGCTGTAGGCCCATGAGTAGACTCATTGGGTATTGCTATTCCCAAGGTACAGATTTATAAATGAATTGGCTTATTTCATTAGTCAAAACTCATCTGAGCAATTAACCTAATTTTCCTTATGGCTACATCGGTGCTTATTTCTCCAAAGATGTTTTGGAATGGAGTATGCAGTTATTGGGGTCTATGCATTACCTTCATGAGCAACTAAATTGCTTGTGGCGGGGGGAGCTCTTCCTGCAGCTCTGTTAAAGAAGCCAAGCCCTTGTGTCAATGTCGGGGGTGCTTCATGTGCACCTTGCTAAATTCAAGGACAGTTGGGCCATTTGGGAAGCATATGGAGTTGGGTGTGACATGCCTCTTTCTTCCCCCCTCTGACTGTCATTTCTTAAAGATTCTCATAAAACTAATGACAGGATGAGGAAAGAAATCACATTACACTTTATAAGGGGCTAATTAGGTAAATATGTTAAAAAGTTTCTGTAGTGCCATTTCACGGTTGCGCTGTTGGTAATCAGCGCTTGACTTCAGAGTGTCAGCATATCAAAGGCAGAGCAGCTCGCCTTGCTGGCTTCTGCTGCTCAATGAAATGAGTGAAGTGGAGTCCTAGGAATGAGCTCCTCTAGCAGAGCTCAAGTCCTTTGAAGGGATACTTCGGTCTACTAGTATATATCCTTTGGTCCTGGCTGATCCTTTGAGCATTCAGGCAGATGTCCAAGCTCTTCAAGAGATCCCTCCAGCCTCCAGTTTAGACTTTTCTTTGCCTACATCAGATGTTTATGGGCTGGTGCTGGTTGAGGGGGGCTGGGGGAGGCTGGAGGAGGGGGCAGGTGAGAAGCTTTTGGAGGTTGAGGGGGGCTTCTCGACTGACTGAATCAGCACATCCATCCATGAACAGCAGGCCCCTAGACAGATACTGGTCATGCTGAGATTCAAAGTGGGGAGACCCACTTTTCCCAAAAAGAAAAACCCTTGGGACCATTTGCCTTCAGTGTGCTTCAGGCTGAAAACCAAAACACCCATGCTATCCGTTCTTGGTAACAAGACTGTACCAGGGGAAGAATGGAAATGAGAGTGAGGAAGTTCTTGGAGCACATCTGGGTTCAGTACACACAGGGAGAAGGATCAGAGCCATCCCTGGCTCATCTTTGTGGCCTATTAGGGTTCCTACCCTGCAAACAACAGTGTCTGACCAACGTACGTTAAAAGGGATTTATGGGAAGTGTGATGCAGGCTAAAGAAGTGGGTTTGGGAATGAGGAGCATTGGGATGCTCAATATACCAATGGGAAGTCTTAGTTCCCACCGTGTGACTGGCAACGTCTGACCACTGCTGCCACTGCAGAGGATAACTCAAATGATTCCAGATTCTAAGTGTTCAAAGTTCTGGAGGAACCATCTGAGTAGGGGGCTTTGACCACAGACCCATTCCCACAGCGTAAGGATCTGTGTGCTTTCATTGTATTCAGTGAGAGACATCTCCTGGGTGCTGGGAGGTTGCCTCAAGGAGATGACGTGAATGGAGTAGGTCACCAAATGAAATCCAGCTGCTTTTAGAAGGGAAAATGAACACTAGGCAGCCAGAAAGTAGCAAAGAACAAGTATCCCTGGGTGGGGACAGAGTCTCAGGCCTCAGGGACCCTGGCACGGAGTAGGACCCTGGTCTGTGCTTGGATGTCCTGCTGAAACTCAGCCAGCTCTCTGCTCATCCAGGCACTCCAGTGCCGTCCAATATGCTGGCCACTAGCCACATGTGCCAATGTAAATGTAAATGAATTAAAAGTAAATAGTATTAAATGTCCATTTCCTCAGTTGCATCTGCCACATTCAAGTGCTTGGGGGTCTTCTATGGCTAGTGGTTGCCACATAGGCCAGTGGATTCACAATTTTTCTACCATTTAAGGTGTTTTATGAGATAGCTGTAGAGGTTCAGTAGCCAATGGCCTTTCTCCTTATCTCCATCTTATATGACGTCAACTCCAAGGCCATTTTACCCTCTGTTTGTCTATGGAAAGAGATTGGGCATCAGATGTGGAAATGAGAAATGACTATTTACATATTTTGCCTTTTTCCGTTTTTCTTGGTTGGTGATATGACAATATGGGTAAATGCAGAAGTCACAATATAATATATGCTGTGATTATAAAATTAAGTCAGATTTACTATGAACATGGTATGAAATAGAAGATATACAAAAAGAAGAATGGATTTACTGGGTTCATATGACAGTGAAGATTTTCTTTTCATTTGATTTTTATTATTGCTAATAAAATGATTGGGTCTTAAATATGTTTTTGCTTAAAGAAGAGTTGGTTATTTGGGCATAAATGAGGTTTTCAGTGTTTTTGTAGATAACAATGATCCTTCATCTCTTTTTTTCTTTGAGATGGAGTCTTGCTCTGTCACCAGGCTGGAGTGCAGTGTTGCAACTTGGCTCACTGCAACCTCTGTCTCCTGGGTTCAAGCGATTCTTCCGCCTCAGCCTCCCGAGTAGCTGGGACCACAAGCACGTGCCACCACTCCTGGCTAATTTTTGTATTTTTAGTAGAGACAGGGTTTCACCATGTTGACCAAGATGGTCTCGATCTTTTGACTCTGTGATCCGCCCACCTCAGCCTCCCAAATTGCTGGGATGACAGGTGTGAGCTACAGCGCCTGGCCCCTTCATCTCATTTTTTTAGGGTCATAGTTGAAAAGATTTCCATGAGCTCATTTGCTCCTCAAATATTCGTATAATTCAATACAGGCCTGAGATTTTAATACTAAGGCCCTTTCTAGAACTAAATAAGATATACATATTTAAAAATGATTTTCAATTCAAATGCAAGGAAACTGAGGCTGAGGATGGCTGAATGACCTGCTCTCTGAAGGCATTCACACAGCTAGTGAGGAGTGAGGCGGGAATTTGAACTTCCCACTTCTGGCTTTTAATTTGGTGCTTAATCTCGTTATTGTATACCATGATGTCCTGCTCTTCACTATGTCTCTCTGTCTGTTCAGGGTTTTTTTTGCCTCCATCTTAAGATGTTGTGTTGCTGAATATCATCACACTATGGGGCTGAGCTATGGAGGTGGCAGACGTAATACGAGCTGACCCCAGAGAGTCAGAGCTGTCAGTTTAAGTGTAGGACTGACAGGGCAGGATCACAGGTGCTTGATCTGGGAGGCAGGAGCCTTGAGGATGGAGAGGAGCTGGGTCTGCTGGGTAGAGCCTTTCTTTACCTCGGCCTGTCTGATGGGGCTCATCCTGCTCAAAACTCTTACAAGGTTGTTGTGAAGTAAAAATGGGTAATGACACAAAAGCCCTTCAGCAAAGTGGAAAGTACAAGGCACCAACATAAAGCATGATTGTTGTAAGAAACACTGGGGGAGGAGGGAAAGATTTCCTGCAAACTTATGCCCCATTCCTGAAAATAAAATACAAAATACTTTTCTGGGGATGGTGACTGAGAAATGGCACTGTGTGGATACCAGCTTCATTTGCGGATTTGTTCAACATAGCATGCAGCTGGTAACCTCAGCCCATGTCTTGATGGTATGAAGGCAAGGGAGCTGCTGCATGCAGGCTGCACACAAGAAGATGTGTGAGTACACACACACACACACACAGAGTAGGCTCACTTGTCAGGCTAGCAGCACTAGAAAAGGTCCTTTAAAAAGGAATCCATTTAAAATGAAACAATATTTTATAGTAAGTGTAACAAAAAGATTTGGTTAAACACTTGTGAAAGGGAGAGCCTCAGGAAGAATAGCTAATAGATGCGGGGCTTAATACCGACGGCGGTCTGTGCAGCAGACCACTGTGGCACACGTTTGCCTGTGCAACAAACCTGCATGTCCTGCTCATGGATTCCTGAACTTCAAATATAGGTTGAAAGAAACCCATTTGTTTATTTTATCTTATGAGTAGAAGGTTAAAAAGTTCCTCTTCAAAGTTTCCTTTCTTGTTAAAGAATAATAATAAATGTTAGAAATAATACTTTGTTTTAAAGACTTTCTTTAAAGCCTTCTTGCTTTTTGCTAATAACTCTTTGTTAAGCCCTATCCCATGTAGCTGTTAAACATGCTCACAGGCACATAGTACATTCTACGTCCTGGTACTTTAACCAAGATATCTGTGCTGGACATGCTCACAGGCATTTAGAAAGGTTTTAAGTTGCTAGCCAATCGGGTTCAGTTTTATATTGTGAGGTCCAGCTCCAACCAATGGAGATCGGGCACAGAAGTAAGAATCCAATGCGTAAGAAATAAATATGCCTGGCTTTCCTGTGTTCATTGTACTCTCGTGGCAAGATGGCTAACGGGAGCACCCTTTCTGCAGAAAGTAAAATTGCCTGGCTGAGAAAACTTTTTATCTGAATACTAATTTCCTTGTGGTACCTGGGAACAAGCATTCTGTCTCTAATGTTATGTTTAAAACACTTTGTTTTAGTTACAATCATGTACTATAGTAAAAATCAATTTTCATGAAAGTCCTGTGAACAACTACCTAACTTGTAATTACAGTCCTAAGAGGATCTCCTCTGCCAAAATGTTTGAAGACTTTCCCGTGTTTCCAAGACCTTCTGCAGGCCTCTTTTGCTTCTGAAGCTTGCCTCTGGTCAAATCATCACTTTGTGTTTTTTTTTTCTTCTGCACTAACTACCTTAACTCTGTGTTATCCTCATTTGTCAGTGATTTCACTGGGATTCCAGGCATTTCCCTTGTCACTTTCACTGACTTTGCAAATCTTGTAGAAGGTGCAAGGTTGTTCCAATTTCGTTTGGTGACCAATTTGCATTGCATTTGCATTGTATTGGCAAGCAGCTGCAACATTTTATAATTCAGGAATTCTACGAGAACTCCCTGACTGTTGGGGCTGCTCTAGGATGTGAGCTTCTAAGTAGGGGCGGGAGATAAAGTAGGGCCAGCCTTAAAAGAGGGCAGGTTATTAAAGAACAGATTATTTGTTTCCATCTAGAATCGTGTAACCACATGGAGGCAGACAACACTCAGGTACATGTGTCTTCTGTGCTTAGTCCCCGGATGCATCTGATGGGAGGGCATCGCCAAGCACGTCATCAGGGTTATTGTCAGGATTGGCAAGCTCCTGAATGTGACTGAAAATAATCTAATTTCTCCTTTTTGATCTCAAACAAATCCCCTTTTTTTCCCTCTGGCCTCCTGTGTAATGTTTTAATTTCAGTCTTGTTCTGGCATTTCAATACTCCATCATCTCTCTCTAAAACCCCGTGGGCTGCCAGCTTTGACGCAGGCCACAGTATCTTGATCGCAGGTTAGGGATGTGGGCCAAAGAGGAGCACCGCCATGGTGAAAGTAACCTTCTGGCCGGCAGTCCATGGCCACATGCCACCATATGTGGCGGGGGATGTGGGAGAAATGGGAGCTGTGACATGGCCATTCTGGGTATTTGCGTCTACAAAGAGCCAAGGGGATGATCAGAAATACTTCATCTGATGCAGTCTGAACTGACTGCAGGCAATTCAGAAAACTTTACTGGGAGGGGCTGGGAAATTCTAGTGAGTAGACATTGGAACTGTTTTCTGTGGTGGTGTTGAAATATTTGCAACAAAAAATGTATGATTTGAACAATTTTTCATGTTTAAGTGTACAGTTCTATGGCATTAAGTACATTCACATTGTTGTACAACCACCAGTATTATCCATCTATAGAACCTTTTCATTGTCCCAACTGGAAGTCCATGCCATTAAACAATAGCTCCTTATTTCCTTGCCCCAGCCGCTGGCAACCACCCCCACTCCCTTCTGTGTTTTTGATTTGACTATTTAGGTAGGCCACATGAATGGAATGATACAGTACTTTTCCATGTCTGACATTTCACTTAGTATAATGTTTTCCAGGTTCATCCATTTTGTGCCATGTGTTGAAATTTAATTCCTGTTCAAGGCTGGGGTGAATACTGTTCTGTTGTATTCGTGTACCACATTGTTTATCCATTATTCCATCAATTTGGGCTGTTTCCTATGTAAAAACTTCTTCATCTCTCTCAAGGAATAAGAAACAAACTCTGTTCTGAGGCTTCAGAGGGAAGAAGAAACAAGGCTTTTAGGAGCCAGTTTTCAGCTCAAGATAAGGTGGAACTTGTTAGGAATGAGTGTTACTTAACAAGGCGTTAACTGGTGGGGTCGGGAAGAGCCTGTCACAGCCTGTGTGGGCTGGGAGCTTCCAAGACTGGTGTCCCAACATTGTTATCTCTTCTTCTTCCTTTCTCTCTTCCTTTCCAGAAATACTTCCTGCTCACAACAATCCATTTTGTGCTTGATTACATATTCTGCTGTGTGTTGCCCTAATTACTCAATGTGTGTGAATTTTGACTCCCCACCATTTGCAGGGCTTATATACATGCCTTCATTGTAAACCCCATGAGTATGAGCTCAGTCAGTTTATGGAAATGTCACATGGGAGATAAACTGGAAACATTATCTGAGAAAGATACAGAGATAGAATGAGAGGAAAAAAGAGAGAAATTAGGAGATATTAATACATAGGTGAGAGAGAGAGATAGAGGTCAGAGATAGAGATACAGATACAGATAGTTTTAGGTGAAACTGAAGGTAAAATTCTAACCTAATTCTCTTTTTAAAAAATGGGACTAGTTCTGTTTCCTCTTTCTTCTTCCAGTTATCTCTGTCCTATCCATCTTCTTTTTCCCCATGTTTTCAGAGAAGAAGAGCCGGTAATTTTTCACCTGTGATATTGGTGCATCATTATTAGTCCAAGTAGCTGCTGGCTAATCCTTTAGGGAGTGCTTGTGTTTGGGGAGATTATGCATATAAGGCTCTCTAAATGATGTGGAGAACTCCCCCATGTACCCTGTTAGCAAGGAAAGGACTTGTTTTGGAGGGTTGCCAGTGAAGCATTTCAAAGGTAATTAATGATGTCTTAGAAACAATGCAAAAAATGCACGGAGTTTTCCTAGTCTGAGACTGGAAACAGTCCCTTCTCTGCAAGGCAGCCCAGTGGTTTATAGTAATCACCTGTGGAAAAATTGTATTTTCAAGCCCCCAATTAATTTCTTACCCACTGGAGATGATAAAAGGATTGTCAGCCAGGAAATAAAAAGAGCCTAGTGGAGTGTGTGTGTGTGTGTGTGTGTGTGTGTGTGTGTGTGTGTAACAGAAGATTCATATTGTTGCTTTTGCTGGTTTCAAAACAGCACAAAGCCTTAGCTGCAGGCCAGGGATTATGGGCAGGAGTATGGCAGTGGCAATAATAATAAGGAAGGAATGGGCTGCTCATTTGTACATTTGATCTATTGACTAATCGGGAGTGTAATTAACAGGCTCCCTTCAGGCTGTCTGTGGAAGCCACGTGGAGGCAGGAGATGGATGACTGTGGTTAGTGGCTGCGAAGATGCTAATGCCCCCAGGCCACACCAGAGGGCGCTGTGTCCCTTGGGAAGTCGAAGGTCTTGGTCTCGGGTCTCTGTTTTCTGGCCTCTTTGTTTTTCTCTAGCTTCTCTGCACCATCCATGAAACTTCCTTCACATTCTCTGCCTTATTTTACGTTATCTGTCAAAGCACCCTGAAACCATAATTTGGGTGGAGGTAGCCTCCGGGAAGTAAGATGAGGGAGTGGGACACTGAGACACCAAGGAGAGAAAGACAAAAAAGGGTGCGTTCATGACCAGGTGACTGCTGGGGGCCACAGAAGCTCATCTTTCTGGGCGCGCTGATTCCACTGAAGGAGGTGAGGCCCAGGGCAGGCTTCTGTGCAGCTGGAGAGCAAGGCGAAGCCAGTCTTCTAAGAGGAGGATGGGTGAGAGGTGGGAAAGCGGGGCTGAGGGGTGCGGGGGCTGCTTCTAGTTCCTCCCAGAGGCCCCACAGCTTCTTTGTCCATCATTTCTGTAACGTACCTCTTTCTTCCTGCGTGACGATGCTTTTTGCTAACTTAAGCAAGTGAGAAGAACGGAAATACAACAGGAACAAATACTCCTTATGTTTATAGTGTCATTTTACTTCCCTGTGAGATGAAGTGTTTCCCACAATGCCTGTCCGACACTCGGCCCTTGACAGTTGGCAGCCACTATGATTTATAATGATGACTACTTCATCCCTGGTCCTATCTGACCTTGTGTCTCACTTTATCCCTGAAACTGAATGGAAAGAAAAATATTTTTATTTCCTGATGGCCAGGAAATGAAAATAGTTTTCTTAAAGACGTCTCAAACACCTAAAACTCAGTAACAATGAATTTCTCATCTAAGATACTTTGAGTATTTGGCACAAACAATCACCACATATCCAGTATTCATGTCAGAAGCCAAAGACCATCCCTGATTCTTTCTCCTGTCCCATGACTATGAAAGGAAAATAAAATCTGGGGACCTCAGTGCACTCTGCCAAAAAAAGAAAAAAAGAATTAGCTGAAAGCTGAGTCATGCAAGAAGCTGCCTTTTCTTCCTAAGCAGAGAGCTACAGACAAAAGGCTACATGTTAATATCACTACTCTCTGTTCACCTTGTCTTGTGTAAAGTGCCAGTTTACTGAGTGTGAGAAGGAGGCATGATTGACTATTTGCCCACCTGCTCCTTTTCCCTTGCAACATGTGGATTCAGTAATGCAACCGTGCCCTCCCTGTCTCTTTTCCCTCCAATTTTCCTTTTTAAGTATTGAAGCCCTCAAACTCAACTCTGGAGAAAGGCACGAACCACACACCATTTCTGGGATTCTCTATTTCTTCCAGTAACCTTGGCAAAATAAACTTTTGCGTTGATTGAGACCTGCCTCAGATACTTGTTGATTTGCACAGCCAATCAGTAAACATGTTTGGTAAATTCACCCTGACCAGTGTTTCCCAAGGCCATCCATTTCTTTCCCCCCACCATTCTGGTCCACACTTTATCATTTCCCACAAATTCAGCAATGAGGTCTAACAAGACTCCCAACCACATGCCATGCCCCTTTTTTGATCTGGTGGTTTTCCAAGCTTTCTGTTGAGGCAGTAGTTAGCATTCTCTGAGCAAATAAAATCTTCTGTGAAACTCCAATATATGAGACCCACAGAAGTGAAGCTTCTTTGGTTTAAGAAAATGGGGAACAGAGGCGACTAGAGCCCTCCCACCCAGCCTCCCCATGTACACCCTGGCCCTGTCCAACCCATAGGCCAGAAGATGACACATGAACGCAGAGGTGAGGAGGAGAGGTGGTCAGCCATGAAGACATCCAGCGGGAGGGCATTCCAGGAAGAGGCAGTGGCCAGAGCACAGGCCCAAGGAGCAGCCAGAGGCCGGTGTGGTGAAGCCAGCCAGGCAGTAGAGAGCCCTGGGAGAGCCGGCAGAGAGCCATGTGGGCCGGGTCACGTGGTCCGTGTTGGCCAATGGAACGGGGGTGGGGGGCTTTGGAGGGTGTGAGCACAACAGTGACCCGGGGGATCTCGACTGCAGGGAGATAAGGGTGGGAATAGGACATCTGTGAGGAAGCTGATGCAATAATTCAGTCAAGAGATGATGGTGGCTCGGAGCAGGGTGGAGGCAGGAAAGTGGTGAGAGCAGCACAGATTCCGCATGCATCCTAGAAGTAGGAACAAGAGTGTTTGTTAAAGGATTGAATGTGGCTGTGAGGGAAAGAAGCATGTTTGGAACAGCACTTTTTTTCTTTTTGGCCTAAATAGCTGGAAAGAGGGCTTCCAACCAGCTGAGAAGCAGCAGCTTTGGGGGCACGCTGGTAACTTCATCACAGGCACATTTTCCATAATATTTTATTGACATTATCTCAGATTTCTTCCTTTTGCATAAAAACTTAATAATCGATTATCTAGTTCCAGTAATCAGATTAAGGGAGAAATTAATCACTTTACAGAAAAGTTGAGACTCAGGATTGATTATAATAGTAATATTGGAAACCCTCATAGCATATGTAAAATGTAAATCAGCTTAATAGAAAATTTCAGAAACACATTTGTTCAGAGAGGTCAGCCAGAGAACGTGACAGTGAGGCCAAGTGACGCAAGGTGAGAACTGGGCCTTCACGGTATCAGCACACAATGGCCTTGGGTGGCATCTTGGGAGCGCTTCTCCTAGGGATCTTTCTGCCCCATGCTCAGTGTGGTGATGTGTGCCCATGCTGATCTCATCTGCCTTCTACCCTCAGCCACTTCCCTGAGTGGTCTTTAGTTAGAACCACCCACCACTCCAGCCCTGAGTGTCTTTAGATAGAACCATCCATCACACTGTATCATGCTCCCACTCAGCTAGGGTCATTATGTATCTTTCTCTAGTTGTCTTTGCAGCTGTACCTGTTACTTTCAGCAGTAAGTCTCATGAACCCTAACTCCAGCAACCTTGCTCAAAGGAGGGCCACGAGAGGCTGTGAAACCACCCCTGTGTCTCTAAGGACCAAGGCTCTTTTTATGGTTCAGTTCTTCCATTCTTCTCAGGTCAGATTTCATTTTTAAGTGGATCGTCTCATGTTTGCAGGGTGGCAGCTGTGACTGGTGCCCTGAGTTTTTTCCAGCTCCCAGGATAGAAGTCAAGAAAGAGCACCAGACGTGGCAATACAGGAGAGTTTATTACCTTATGCATCAGGGAGTCAGCGTGAGAAAGGAACAAGGAGCGGTGGCCCCCAAGCAGAGTGCATAGTTAAGCCAAGGAGAGTGTGTAGTTTGGTCTTTTATAGGGAAGGGTTATGTCAGGGCGTGTCTAGGAGTGTAGAGGGCGTGTCCAGCGCTTGGGCAGTGGCTCAACACATTTCGTTATGCATTGCATGTCGTATTTGCATTTTAAATCTCCAACCGGGGGCATGAATTTTAGCATCAAGTTGAGGAAAGAGTAACTTTAGTCTGGAGCTTAAGTCTGACTGCACACGTGGTACTTGAAGTCCCTAGCCGCCTGATAGAAATTTGCTGTCTGTAGCTTCTGGGTCTTTCGTTACTGATTTCCTGAGAGTTAGATGAGCCAGATCTTGAGTGAGGGGCTTTTATCCTTTAACATCAGCTCCTGTCAAAATGGGAAATGAGCCAGGCTGCCTGTCTCAGTTGCACTTTCAGCAAGTGCGTGCTTACTCTATACAGCAGAGGCGGAAGGATACAAAAGAAGATGGAAAGCACATGCATTTTGTTTGTTGTTAGAGAAGAAAGTTTTCCCAGAAAGCTGGAAGCAGACTTCCTTTTAGGTCTCTTTAGTGTCTAGGTTGTATGACCTGCTTTCTTGAAAAGGTGGCTGGGAAAAGAATTATCTTTTAGCACATCCCATTGCTGCTCCTAGCAAAAGCGGGATTCTATTGGCAAGGGAAACATAGGGATGTGTGTTGTGTGGGCAACGCATAGATTGGTTAAACCAAGTACAGCATAAAACCTGTGGTTTCTGGGTCCGTGAGCTGGAGTTTGGTCTGTACTGAGGACCTCTGAGTGCCGTAGAAGAGAACTAAACCATGGCTGACTGCTTGGTTCCAGCGGGAGTGATGACCAGGAGCCAGGGCTCTGTCCAAGGTCACAAATCCAGAGAAGTTGGTTTCTTTGGTCTCTTATAGTTTCACTAAGAACCATACCTTCACCTTGCGATGAAATCACTTGCTTCTGCCAAAGAGTGCTGCATGGCCCGCTAAAGGCCCTCTTTTAGCTGCCAGGACTCATCATCAAGTTATCCTTGACAGATTTTAATTTTAGTAAAAGTAATTGGCCTAATATGAATTAGACTGATGGCCAGCTTTCAGAACAGCCTCTAATAGTTCATAATGTCCATGCCACCCAGGGGATTCAAGATGACTTTGCCAAAGATAATTATTACAGAATGTAGGAGCTGATCACGAGGGGTAATTAAATGTCTTGTTCATGTATATTCCCTGCTTTGAGGAAAGAGATGAGGAGCTCCTAAGAGAGGTTATAAGTTTCTGGGAGAGGTAACTTTCCTTAGCAGTTTAGAATGACTTCAGGATTTTAACCTAATTCAGCAAGTTTCTACTCAGCCCAGGGATAAGTCCCATGAGCAAGAGAGGTGTAAATATCCAAACAGCAAGGGAGAAACTTACAGTTTAATTACAAGAAAACGGCTGGCTGGGTTTGGTAATCCCAGCACTTTGGGAGGCTGAGGTGGGCAGATCACAAGGTCAGAAATTCAAGACCAGCCTGGCCAATATGGTGAAACCCTATCTCTACTAAAAATACAAAAAAAAAAGTAGCGGAGCGTGGTGGCATGCACCTGTAATCCCAGCTACTCAGGAGGCTGAGGCAGAAGAATCACTTGAACCCAGGAGGCAGAGGTTACAGTGAGCAGAGATCGTGCCACTGCACTCTAGCCAAAAAGAAAAAGGGTAACATGAGAAGTCTGTTCTATTATTAAAAGCAGAGCATTGGGGAGAAATAGACGTGGACTCAGATTCTAATCCTAACACTAGTTTTGAGAACTTAAGCAATGTTTCTAACCCCTTGCGGTTGATTCCTTAATCTGGAAATTGAAGGGAATAGTAGTTATCTTTACAGATACTTTAACTGTATCAACTAAGAGTTCATAAGAAATAATGAATGCAAAGTACATAGCCCAGACCTTGGCAAGTGTCAATGAACCTATTAAAGACTCTTGTTCGGCAGAGCATATTGGTGGGTGGGCCAGGGCTCAGGCTGCCAGGGTTGCCCTCGCTGCTTCTCCTCCCACCTGTGATATCTGCTGCATACATTGAATGCACGGGAGATTTTGTTTTATAACTGGGAGACTGGGAGGAGATATTGGTGCATCGGAGCAGGCTGGCAAGGATAAACAAGGAGCAGCATCTCACATGCCCTGCTCAGCCCTGGGCCCAAGTGTGAGTCCCGTAGCGATAGGGGTTGGGGCCAGAAGCCAGCCAAAGCTTTTATGAGCTGGGCCCCAAAGCCACTCTGCTGGTGTTTGCAGGCCACGAGAGAGTGGCATGGGCAGGGGACAGGATTCTCCCATCCTGTGCCACCTCTAGCATGTCTGGGAGCTTTGGGATGTTTGGAGGGGGTGCACCTTGCACAGGCATTGATAAGGGTGGCTGGCCATGGCAGGCAGAGTCAGGCCCACGCTACTTGGTGATGGGGCTGGACCAGGTCTATGGCTCATGAGACTGTCTTTGCGGGACTCAAAAACACTGGGAGGGGCTATTGGGAGGAGTATGCTCCTCTCTCAGCAGGCGGCTTGAATTGAAGTCTAACTTGGGACCTCTATTCCTATCCACAGCCCGAAACAGATAGACGACATTGGGTTTGTACCTCATGCCAACCACCATGTGATTCAGCCTCAGAATGAGAGAGTTGTAGCTTTTGAATGAGAAAGCACATACAGCATCCGGCACATGGCACTTGCTTAACAAGTACCATCGGCCTTAAGGGTCATGTTTCCAATTTCAGGGAGAGTAAAGAATATGATGTCTTAGAAAACTCAGGCAAATGTCTATTCATTTATCTGTCCATTCAACAAGAATTTATTGAGTGCCTACATCTACTTTTTATGTGTGTGTGCATGCATACATATATACAGAACATCCAAATCCTGCTCAGGAGGAGGCCTGGGAGAATGGGGTGAGCCCTGCATCTTGGAACGTGGATCCCAGTGGAAGAGGCCCGCATGTGCATCAGCAGGTGCAACCCAGGCAGAGGCTGCTAAAGCTGCGACAAGGAGGACGAACCAAGCAGAATGAGAGCATGGGAGCAGTGTGCATGGCTTCCTGGGGAGAAGGCCATTGAGTCTTGAGGAGCTCCCTTTCCACAAGCAGAGATCTGGGAAGGCAACCACCTAATTAGAGGAGTGAGCAAGGAAACACAGGGTAACTTCAAGGAACCAAAAATCATTTGTTTTACATTTGGTACACATTCACTGTGAAATACTACACAGCCATGAAAAAGAATGAAATCGTGTCTTTTGCAGCAACATGGATCCAGCTGGAAGCCATTCTCCTCAGCAAATGAACAAGGAAGGAAAACCAAATACCGCTTAAAAGTGGGAGCTAACCATTGAGTACACGTGGACACAAAGGTGAAGAAATAGAAACGGGGGACTACAAGAGCGAGAGGAGAGGGAGAGGCAGGGTTAAACACCACCTGTTGGGTACCACGCTCACTATTTGGGTGGTGGGCTCAGTAGAGCCCAAACCTCAGCCTCACACCCCCATGTAACGACCAGCACATGTACCCCCATTCTAAAATAGAAGTTGAAATATTTTTAAAAAGTTGAAAAATTGAGGATAAATAATTCATAACAATTAAAAAAATTATTTTGGGCCAGGCGCAGTGGCTCATGCCTGTAATCCCAGCACTTAGGGAGACTGAGGCAGGTGGATCACTTCAGGCCAGGAGTTTAAGACCAGCCTGACCAACATAGCAAAACCCCATCGCTACTAAAAATACAAAAATTAGCTGGGCATGATGGCAGGCACCTGTAGTCCCAGCTACTCGGGAGGCTGAGGCAGAAGAATTGCTTGAACCCAGGAGGCGGAGGTTGCAGGGAGGCGAGATTGTGCCACTGCACTCCAGCCTGAGCGACAGAGTGAAACTCCATCTCGAAAAAAAATTTATTTTGATAACAGCCTTGTTGGTAGGAGGGGAGAAGAGGGGTGCTGTAAGCGAGGCAGGCTGAGGTTCTTGTACAGAAAGCCTGGCAGCTTTTCTGGGAAGAGTTGGAACTCTGGAGGCGGGCGTGCGTGGTGGCAGGTGGCCCACTTTGGGGAATCGCATCTTGCAGGGCTCCTGGGTTTGACAAGAACACGTGCCTCAAGGAGAGGTGTGGTAATTTACCTTTGGAAAGGACTTGGATGGAAGCCTCTAAGGCTGTGTTCTGGTATGAACTGTAAGAATTGTGCGTGCCCTGGCTGAGATTGGCGGCTTCTCTGTCTTTGAGGAGCAAGGTCTCATGTGTCCTTGTTTGTCTGTTGTTTCCTTCATTATCTCCTGATGACCTTCTGCTGCTGTGAAAATATGACTGGCTGGGGATGGGTGGGTCCAGCAGTCACATCGGGTGCCAGAGCCTGCCTACCCTGGCTTCTCCAGCTCCCTGACCCCCAGATAATGTTTTATGAGGTGTCTGACACATAGACATCAGACAAACGCAGGAATTGGAAGCCCAGATTTGCTGCTGCCCGGGCAGCTCGTGAATCACATGACTGTCTCCTTTCCATCAAGATTTTCTTTCAAATTGGGTGCATGACTACCATCCAAAAGGGAGCTTCTCAATGCAGAACAATTTAACTGGGGATAGTGGAAAATCGGATCAGCCAACGCCTGTGCCCCACAGCCCTGTGGCCACAATTGCCCCCTACCTATTCAGAGCACTAAGAGCCACCCCGTTAGCATGCGTCTCCCTCATCTTCACATGGACCAAAGTATGCATCATAAGGTGAGTTACGAACCACTAATATGGTTTGTGAAGTTACTGCTTTCTCATTGCTCTCAACTCAGAATTGTCGGGTTCTCCTCCTCTTCCTCCAGGGCCCCATTTTCCTTGGACAGCTCTTCCATGCCAAGACTTAGAGAGCCCTGGAGGTGGAGGTCACACCCTGAGACATGGGATAGTTCATGCCAACCCCTGGCTGAGCAATAGCCAGGGAGAGAGCTCTTATCACAATGCATGGGGAGCTAGGGAGGGAGAGGAAGCTCAGAGAGGCGCCAGAACCCTCTTACAGAGCCTGCCAGGCACTTTTCACAAACACATCCTCACAAACAGCCGCAGATGGCCTCTTTCATGGAGCACGCCCAGAGAGTCCCCGGGTGACAATGAGGCTCCTGCCTTAGCTGCTAAAGGCCATTTCCCCACCATCAGCCAGGAGGCTCTCTGCTTCAGTTACATCTTTCCAGGCCAATAAAATGCATATTGCAGCTCTGAGCTCAGGCATGCAATCTCACAGAGTTGCTCCAATTTCCATCCACAGTGATTTTGTTATGCCAAGGTATTTTACTTCCGATTAACCTGAAATAGTTTTTAAGTCTCTCTTTGCATTGAGAGACTCAAGGAAGTCACTGAATGGATAGGTAGGCAGTTTTGGGTAACAAATAGAATCTTGGGTGGGGACTTGAGCTAAGGTTCTTAAGAGCTCTGTCCTAAGATTTCAATTGTTTCTCGTTCAGTCTCTCCTATTAACTAAAATTTAAGTATTCCTTTGCAGACAATATGTGTAAAAGATAATGTCTGTGCCTCACACATGCCTCCCTGGGTCTTATCATCGTAATGTAGACTTCCAACTACCCGAGGTCTTTTTCTTTGCATGTTAGAAGGCCTGATAAGCAGGATAATCTTCCCTCCCACCATGGACAACCCATGGGAGGCTGCCTTGAGTCAGTACAAATGCCCCAGTTCCTCTGTCCTCAGGGCAGTTAAGTCCAAGGAGTGTGCTCTACGCTGCTCTCAGGATTCCCTAGAAGTGATGCGGGCAGATGAGCTCAAAATTGGAGCTTAGCCTGGGAGAATTCTTGGCTTTTCCTAGGAAAGAATTCGAGGGCAAGCCGGTGGTGTTGGACAGAAACCTTTCTTAAAGTGGCTGTACACAGCAGCAGCAAGGGCCTTGCAAAGCAGGACCACCCCAGCTCAGGGCAGTTCTGCAGCCACGTTTATCCCACCTTTAATTATATGCAAATTAAAGGGCAGTCTATGCAGAGATCTGCATATGAGGGTGGTAACTTCAGGATCATCAGGTCATTGCCATGGAAAGGGGCAATAACAGCTGGGTGTTGCCATGGTAACTGTAAACTGACGTGATCCACTAGTGGGCGTGTCCTATGGAAAGCTACCACTGCACAGTTCCTGTTTCAGCCAGTCCTCAGTTTGTTCTGGTGTCCTGGTCCCGCTTCTGGAGTCAGGTTGCACATCCTACCTCAGAAGGATCACACTCCAGTTGCCCACAGTACTATTACCTCCTGTAAACGTCTCATTTATTGTGATGATTATTTTTTGAGAGAGGGTCTGGCTGTCACCCAGGCTGGAGTGGAGTGGCATGACTCTGACTCATTGAGGCCTTGACTTTTCCAGGCTCAAGTGATCCACTCACTTTGGCCTCCCAAGTAGGTAGGACTATAGCTGCATGCCACCACACAGGGCTATGTTTAAAATATTTTCTGTGCAGATGGAGTCTCAGTATGTTGTCCAGGTTTGTCTCCAACTCGTTGGCTTAAGTGATTCGCCACTTCAGTCTCCCAAAGTGCTGGGAGTACAGGCATGAGCCATCACACCCAGCCTTTTTATTCAGTTTTTTTTTTTTTAAGAGGGTCTCACTCAGTTTCCCAGGCTAGAGTACAGTGACGCAATCATAGCTCTTAGCACAAACTCTTGTGCTCAAGCAGTCCTTCTGCCTCAGCCTCCCATGTGTGCACCACTACCTGGCTAATTTTTTTAGATTTGTTTTTTCTAGAGGTGTGGTCTTGCTATGTTGCCCAGGATGGTCTCAAATTTCTGGGCTCAAGCAATCCTCCCGCCTCAAATTCCTGAAACTCTGGGGTTACAGGTGTGAGCCACTGCACCCGGCCCCTATCTCACTTTTCTGTTTCCTACCTGTGTTTCCTGGGGTCACTTTCCAGATACTTTTGTTTGTTTGTTTTTTGAGACAGAGTCTTGCTCTGTTGCTCAGGCTGGAGTGCAGTGGTACGATCTCGGCTCACTGCAACCTCTGCTTCTGGGTTCAAGTGACTCTCCTGCCTCAGCCTCCCAAGTAGCTGGGATTACAGGCATGCACCACCACACCCAGCTAATTTTTGAATATTTAGTAGAGACAGGGTTTCACCATGTTGGTCAGGCTGGTCCTGAACTCCTGATCTCAAGCAACACCCGCCTCGACCTCCCAAAGTGCTAGGATTACAGGCGTGAGCCACTATGCCTGGCCTCAGATTCATTTTTTACTCGTGAATTTTTGTTTCAGGATCTGTTTTTGAGAGAATGTGAAAGAAAACTGCCATCAGGAGACATGGAACCTCCACGCTGGGTCTTGCTCTGGTGAGAAAGCACAGGACTGGGTGGATTTCTGAAATCCAGGCAGTGCTCCGCACCAGGCATGTAACAGACAGGTCTCCATGGAACATAATTCAAATGTTGGCCTTAAGGTTCAGCAAATTACATACAAAGTCTTCATGAGGCCCCTTGTGGAATTTGCTTTATGAGGTGGGAAGATCTTTGCCCTGCAGGAGTGAGCTGTATGACTCCAGACACTTTGCTGAGTGGATGACCTCCTCACAATTCATGGGACCTATGGGATCAGGACAGAGGGGCCGTAATGGGAAGTCCTGTGTCCTGACAGCCCAGGCAGACCTGCTGGGTGAGGGTCAGCCAAGTGCTTAACTTTAACCATTGGTTAAATTTCCTTCTATCACCTGCTCACTGAGGCTCTGCTCTGTGTATTGCACTGTGTGGATCATACAGGAGAAAAGGGAGGAGAGACAAAGGACCAGCCCCACAAGGGCTTATCATTTTCTGGAGTCTGGGAAAATTCTGGAAGCAAAATGCTTAACTGGAAGCCAGGAAACTTGAGACCTTGTACCTTGTCGATTGCTGCATGATTTGGGGAAAGTTACATCCCTACTCTGAGTCATAAATTTCCATATGAAAAATCAAGACAGAGAATAGATGATCTTTAATTTCTCTCCCAACTCTGATTTCCTATTCCTATATTTTGAAGGAAAATTTAAATTTTTTTCTGAAGTATTGGTGATTTGAGTCTGTAAGATAAATGTAATGCACAGATTACCGGGGGGAAAAAAGGCATAAAAAATTTATTAGCATTCATATGGGAACAGGAGTCATACAAAATATAAAAACCTCAAACAAATGTCATGACGGTTGATGGCTTTTAATGAGTTTACAGAAAAAATAGGAGCTTGGATCATGGCAAAAAGGATACAACAGGGAGAGAAGGGAATGGGTCTGGTTAGCAGAGGCGGTCTTGGTACACAGCTGGAGCCTCCCAGGTGGCAGCCCTCAGACAGGGTGGGTGGCAGTTTCTGTTAAATGTTTCTCTGCAAGACCTTTAAAGGCGTCAGTCTCTCAGTTAATCTTTCCTGGACCTTGACAAGGAAGGCTTCAGAGAAAGCCTTCCACATCTGTTGTTTACTTCCTTTTATTTCTCCTTCAGGTGCAAATATGCCCCACAAAAGACAGCTTTGCAGGGCTCTTTGTGTCTGCAGACCCTCTAAACATGTCTAAGACATATTTTGGGATGAAGCATTTCAGTTTTCTGACATTTCATAATTCAAGCTTAAAATAATTTAAAGTAAAAGTTATTGGAATTTTACCTGATTATGAGCCTAGGGAGGAACATGGCTATGCAGCCCAAGTCATGCAGCACGCAGCTTCTGCCTTTTTCTGCTTATAAATAATAATAACCAAATAGTGCCAGAGACAAGACCCTCTCAGGTCACTAGCCCTCTTCCTGAAGTGGAGTAATCTTCCTTGGAATGGAGCAAAGTGTAACTGATCAGCTTGCTGCAGCTCTGCCCTGGTCTCCTGTGGAAAGTGCCCTGATCTCCCATATGTTTCTGTCTTTGCCTTTAGCAGTGAAACAAATGCCAGCTCTCCCCATTCATTTGGGGTCGGTGTCTCCCAGGCAGGCGTCCTCAAACTGTCTGCCCAGATAAACTCCACCCTTCATCAGAAGATATTCTGAACCTCATTATTTAAGGTTGGCAGTTGCCTTTAATCTCTTGGCAACATTTTGTATATTCTAGATTCTAGAGATGAGGGCTCTACATAAAGTTTAAAATGTAGTAAAAATATATATTTTATATTTGTATTCTATGACACAATCATTGAGGTAACATATTTAATGTAGGTACCCTAATATTAAATATCATCATCATTTACAGACAAGTTGTCAAAATCTATTGATGGGTATTTAGATTTTTCTGGTTTTTTCACTATTACTTGTTAAGACATGCTCTGAATGAAAAAACCACCTAAACAGGCTTTGTGTAGCAATAAGGCTCTTTATTCACCCGGTGCAAGTGGGCTGAGTCTCAAAAGGGAGTTAGCGGAGTGTGGTGGGATAGGAGTTGGTTTTATAGGTTTGGGATATGCAGTGGAAAGTTACAGAAGTTAAGTTCAGGGAGGTTTTGCAAGCCGGAGGGGTGTTGCGGGCAGGGAGTGGTGTCGCAAGATCCAAAGTCCAGTGTTACAAAGTGGGCTTATCAGTTGAGGCAGGAATGGTTGAGGCGGGAACAATGGCAGAATGTTGCAGGATCAGTTAATCAGGCTGCAGGGCCCACAAGGTTGACTCAGACTTTCTGGCTCTGGGAGTCCATCTGGAGACATATATGTGAGTCACAGGAGTCACCATGGCTTAACTAGGGTGTGGCCCATGGTACAGTCAGTTCAAAGAACCTTGCATTCCTGTCTTTTTATATTAATAATATAAAAGTAAAAGAAATAAAAAGTGGGGGGCAGTGAAATTTTGGGGGGCAGTAGAGAGGGGTGATGGGCTTCTTTGAGTGGGACTGGGGGCAGTGTCGAAACCTAAGGATGGGAGAGATTTTAGACTGCCAAGAGATTACTTCACTGCAATAAACATCCATTTGGATATATATTTATTTAATTTTAATTAATTTATTAATTTTAGAGATGGGGTCTTGCTATGTTGCCCAGGCTTGATTCACATGCCTGGGCTCAAGCGATCCTCTTATCTCAGCCTCCTGAGGAGCTGGGGCTATTGCTGCTCACCACTATGCCTGGCTTTTTTTTTTTTTTTTTTTTATGTTGCAGAGTCTTGCTCTGACACCCAGGCTGGAGTAAAGTGAAACAATCTAAAATAACTGCAACCTCTGCTCCCAGGTTCATGTGATTCTCCTTCCTCAGCCTTCCGAATAGCTGGGATTACAGGTGGGGTGCCTGGCTAATTTTTGTATTTTTAATAGAGATGAGATTTCACCATGTTGACCAGGCTGGTCTTGAATTACTGACCTTGGGTGATCTACCCACCTCAGCTTCCCAAAGTGCTGAGATTATAGGTGCCCACCACCACACTGGCTAATTTTTGTATTTTTAGTAGAGATTGGGTTTTGCCACATTATCCAGGGTGGCTTTGAACTCCTGGCCAGGTGATCGGCCTCCCAAAGTGCTAGGATTACAGGCGTGAGCCACTGTGCCTGGCCAGCCTGGCATATTTTTTGTACTCGGTGTTTCTACAAGGTAAAATAGCTATAGACAGGAATGGTAGGACAAATGATAAAATTTAAAATATTAACAGATATAGCCACATTCCTGTTCAGGGATGCCTTTAGTAAGAAAGAAAAAAAATTTTTTTAGGTGAGAAATGTGAGTCCCTTTAAATTTTTAGACCCAGAGAGGAATTTAAAATGCAACAAACAGCCATAACCCCTGGAGCTAAGTAATTATCTCTTGAAGCCACTTATGTGTGGGCTCTAGACTGACACCCCATAGCCATAAAATGCTCTAAGAGGACACCTTAGGTCAACAATGTACAGTCGATCTCTAATCAATGTTCTCTGTAAACCAGTGAGAACTCCTGTCCAACAACTTTGTATCATCCCACCGCCTGTTCCTGTTGACTTTAAAATCTGCTTGTGAAAGAGGCTGACCAAGCACTCCCCGAGGCACCTGGGAAGTGTGTCCCGGGCAGCTGTCCTCACCTTGGTTCAACTAAACTCTTAAAATACTATTTTGGGGCTGGGTGCTGTGACCACGCCTGTAATCCCAGCACTTTGAGAGGCCAAGGTAGGTGGATCACCTGAGGTCAGGGGTTTGAGACCAACTTGGCCAAAACGGTGAAACCCCGTCTCTGCTAAAAATACAAAAATCAGCTTGGCGTGGTGACAGGTTCCTGCATGGTAACAGGTTTCTGTAATCCCAGCTACTTGGAAGGCTGAGGCATGAGAATTGCTTGAACCCAGGAGTGGAGGTTACAGTGAGCCGAGATCGTGTCATTTCATTCCAGCCTGGGTGACAAGAGGGAAACTCTATCTCAAATAAATAAGTAAATAAATACTACTTGGCACAACAGCTTCTTCCTTTCAGGTTGACATTAGTTACCATATCTTTGTTTACAATGATAGATTTAAAGAAGGTAAAACATAGTCAGATACATGAAAAATAACACTGCATTGTGTTTTGATTTTATATCTTCCAGTGTGAGTGCCATTCACCATAATTTTTGGTTTTGGCCAGTTTATTCTGTCTTCTGTTAATGCCTTTTGTTTTTGATTTGCAAACGCATTTGTGTAATAAGGCTTCTATGTGTCTATAAATATTTTACAGTTCTCTCTTTTTTTATCTTGATTTTTGCTATTCAGAAATTTAAAATTTATAACATAATCAAATTTGTCAGAACTTTTCCTCACTTTTAGTTTTGATGTGAAAATTCATGTCTTTTTTTTTTCTCAGACAATAAATACATTCCCTTACATTTTTTTTTCTAGTGCTTTTATGGTTTCCTTTTTGTATTTAAATCTTTCATCATTTATAGAAGTTTATTTTGGAAAAAATAAAAAATTCCAGCAGATTTCTGGTTTTGGCAATAACCATGGTTGTGGGGTTTCTGGGTTTCAAGACTGCTGCGGACTGGGGAGGGGTGATACGGAGCAAGTCAGAATCACAAAGCTCACCAACCTACCAAGACTCACCTGCAGTTCTTGAATAAATACGACTCACATTTTTGCAAGTCTTTGGATAATTTCTAGAGTCTGGAAGAGTTATTTTGATGTTTTTGTTTTTTTGTTTTTTCCTCAGTGTTCTCATTGCTTTTAAGAAGGAATCAAGTTTTAGAGGTCTTTGAGATTTTGGATGTTTCTGTATTCTATTTTTAAATTTTAAAAAATCTGTCATCTCTATGTAAATTATTTTAGTTTCCAGTATATCATATATGATAATAGAATCATCCTGCCATTTCTCTTCCCATTAATACTATATTTTTGTTCATTTATTTTACCAAATTAATTTTAGAATACTGCCTTCATGATCTGAAAATAAATCCTTTGATATTTGAGACTGTTAAAAAGATGGATTTATATGGAAAGAATTACAGTCTCTGGGGGTTTTGATTAAATATTCCATTTCAAGAACATAATGTGGCTCTCCATTTATTCAAGTTTTTTTTTTCTGCTCCTTAGTAATTTTTTTTTTTTGCTTATTTTACAAAGGTCCCACACATTTATTTATGAGTTTATTTTAGCTACAAATGAGCTACTGCTTAGTTATGTCTTCAGTAGTATAAAGCCATTTTTCTTTTTTTTTTTTTTTATTGCATTTTAGGTTTTGGGGTACATGTGAAGAACATACAATATTGTTGCATAGGTACACACGTGGCAGTGTAATTTGTTGCCTTCCTCCCCTTCACCTATATCTGGCATTTCTCCCCAT
>CAUYQU010019255.1:0-40797 GCA_963574635.1 Cheracebus regulus | reverse complement strand
CTCATAGGCGGGTGTTGAACAATGAGAACACATGGACACAGGGAGGGGAGCACTATACGCTGGGGTATGTTGGGGGGAAATAGGGGAGGGACAGTGGGGGGTGGGGAGTTGGGGGGAGATAGCATGGGGAGAAATGCCAGGTAAAGGTGAAGGGGAGGAAGGCAACAAATTACACTGCCACGTGTGTACCTATGCAACAATATTGTATGTTCTTCACATGTACCCCAAAACCTAAAATGCAATAAAAAATAAAATAAACATGTAAATAACAAAATGAAAATCATTTGATCATAAAAAAATATGTTTAGAGAAGCTTGCTTTCAGATAGTGGTTAACAGGTTTCAAGGTCTCTTAGGCATGGGAAAATAAAGGGAAGAACATTAACATGGAACAAGTCCTGAATCTACTTTCAATTCTTTCTGTGCACTTAAAGGAGTTACTTATCTTCTCCTTTCTTGAGAAAATAAACATGTTAATATTACCTCTCTCACATAATTCACAGAATTGCATCTGTAAATAACAAATAAGGGAGCCCTGTGAAACATCTTGCTAATGGGTCATCATGTAAAAGTCAGTCAATGTAATTTTTAAATTGGGATGTTTTCCCTGAACATGGTCAGAAGGCATGCATGAACTAACAGCAATTAACATTTAGATGATACATGATGATCCGCGGAGCTCTGTACACAGTGATTTCTCTCTAAAACTACATCAAGTTGAGTCATGTTGGGATTTCAGATGCTAATATATGGAGATATAAAGATAATTATAGGGGCATGGAGATCTCTGGAGATGTCCCCTGTGAGAGGATCTACAACTCCTCATTCTACTTTCCTGGTGAAGACCTAATTAAACTGCCTGTGGGGATCAAGCTGATTATTTTTAATATGCACACATAATTTGTTATTTCTTTTTTCCATTCTCTAATTAATGCATAATTCATATAAAGTAAAGCCCAGTATTAATACACACTTTACTGTATAGTTCTAAGAATTTTGTCAAATATATGGTTACATAATGACTACAACAATTACATAAAAATTATCTGAACCTACTTTTTGGTAACCTCTTTTCCCACCCACTACCCTGGCAACGAGTAAATTATTTTTGTCTAAATAATCTTGCCTTTGCTAGAATGTCTTTAAATATAATCTTATGTCTTTAAATATAATCCTGGAATATGTAGTCTTTGAGTCTGGCATCTTTCACTTTCACTTAGCAATTAAGACTCATGCATATTGTTGCCTATGTCAGAGTTAAATCATTTTTATTGTAGAATATTGCATTATGTGGATACTATAGATTGTATTTCTCATTGTGCAGCTGAGGAACATTTATATTGGTTTTGGTGTTTGGTGATTAGAAATAAAGCTGATGTAAACTTTTCATTAAAGATGCCTGGGTCGGGCACACTAACTTATGCCTGTAATCCTAGCACTTTGAGAGGCCAAGGTGGGTGGATCACTTGAGGTCAGGAGTTCCAGACCAGTCTGGCCAACACAGTGAAGTCCCGTCTCTACTAAAAATACAAAAACTAGCCAAGCATGGTGGCAGGCACTTGTAATCCCAGTTACTCAGGAGGTTAAGGCAGAAAAATCACTTGAACCTCGGAGGCAGAGGCTGCAGTGAGCTGAGATCGCACCACTGCACTGCAGCCTAGGTGATAGAGTGAGACTCTGTTTCAAAAAAAAAAAAGATTTCTGAGGTGAACATAAATTTTCATTTCATTTGAATAAATATTGACAAGTCAGATTGAATTGTCATATGGTAAGCACAGGTTTATCTGAATAAGAAACTGCCAACATCTTTTCTGAAGACACTCTACTATTTTGAATACCCACTAGGAGTCGATTAAAATTGTCTCACTTCTTTATCAGCATTTTATATTTTAAAGGTTTTTTAATTTAATTTTTATTTTACTTTCATTTTTGATTTTTCTCCAAGACATCTTGAGAAATCTCCTTAGAAATCTTCTTAACACTTATCTACTTTATCACCACAATTCTGGTCTGAGAATGCTTTTCTTTTCCAACAAAGGAGACAGAGTCATCCTTTTGCACAGATTCATCACTTTGCACTGTTGCTTTTGAGCCCACACCACACTCCCAAGCAGTTTTATCACATCTCTCTTAGCACAAGCGTCATGGTTAAGCATTTGTTTTGTGCACCAAGGTTGCTTCACCTCAAATCTGAGTAAGAAATGCACCCTTTACAAACTTCTTCTGTAAGGAAGAAGGAAATACTATCTTGTCATTCTCACAAGAATTTCAAGAAGATAATCACATGACACATTTATAGAGCACAGCACACTTTCTACCACATATCAGATGTCCCCTAGAATAAATATTAATATTTATTATTTATAAAAATATCTATAGATGGGTCACAAAAATAGTGGTACACAAACAATCCATTTGCTTTTCTATATGTGTGTGTCCCATTCCAGCAAGGCAGGACGTGTAATAGTTACAGATAATGAACTATGAAAAGAATTGTAATGTTGGTTGAAGCATAGTTATTTCATCTCCTGCTATGATAATCAAAAGGCTTAATGTTTCAGCAGGTGCAGCAACAGATGGTGATACTTTCATCAGCAGGTGTCTTTGAGTGACCACATACAGCTTTTCACTTAGCCAGACAACGTGCCTGATAGGCATGTAGTAGCATAAGTGAGAAAAAAATCTGTAGGATGCTGAATAATGATCTTCCAAAATATCAGATTCCAATACCTGGAATCTGTAAACTTTACATGACAATGACTTTGAAATTATGATCAAATTAAGGATAGTGAGATGGAGATTAATCTGAATTATTTGGTGGGCTGTAAATCCAGTTACCAGTTCCTTGTAAGACAGGGGCAGGAAAAATGATAGATTAGAATATATTAAGGGCCTGTTACTCCACAGAAACACTAAAAAAGCAAGCAAAAACTGGCACAGTCAACTTGGTTTGAACTCTGGAAAATAGTCCAGGATCTACAGAAACAAAGTGAATGATGAATAAAGAAAAAGGTGACTTCACATCACATTTTTAGGAAGTATCTGTCAAACTGCTACGTGACCACAAGTAAAGAAACAGACATCAGAGGCCACATATAACAATAAATGCCTTCTTTAAAATATTTTAATAAAACTTACTTAATAAACAACTGCACTCAGAGCAAGCAACAACAAATGAAACAGGGGATGTGAGGGGGAGGTAATTTGACTTCCAGAATTACCATATTATAATTTTTAAAATGTCAAACTTTCAACCAAAAATAAGACACATAAGAAGGATCAAGAAACAATGTCCAATTTACAAGAAAACAGAAGTTGTCCTGTGGAAGCACAAATGTTATACCCAGAAGAAAAAAATCTTAAATCAGTTGCCTTAAATGGGTTCAAAAATATTATGGAAAAAAAATTGACTAGGAACTAAAGAAAACTAGGACAATGGTGTTTTAATATATAGTAAATATCAATTAAAATATAATTTACTAAAATAAACCAGATTGAATTTCTGGAACTGAAAAGTACAATGAGTGAAATAAAAAATTCACCATAGAGTTGTAACAATTATTTGACAAGGGAAGAAAAAAATCGGTGAACTCCTTCCTTCCTTCCTTCCTTCCTTCCTTCCTTCCTTCCTTCCTTCCTTCCTTTCCTCCTTCCTTCCTTCTTTCCTTCTTTTTTTTTTTGAGACAAAGTCTTACGCTGTCACCCAGGCTGCAGCACAGTGGTATGATCATGGCTTACTACAGTCTCCACCTCTTGGCTCTAAGTGATCCTCATGCCTCAGCCTCCCAAGTAGCTGGGGCCACAGGCATGCACCAACACACCTGGCTAAGTTTTCTTCTTCTTCTTCTTCTTCTTTTTTTTGAGTCAAGGTTTTGCTGTGTTGCCCAGGCTGGTTTTGTACTCCTGCGCTCAAGTGATCTATCTGCCTCGGCCTCCCAAAGTGCTGGTGTTGTAGAAATGAGCCACCATATCTGGCCAAATCAGTAAATTTCTAGGCATGTCAATTAAAGTAATCTGGTCTGAAGAGAAGAAAGAAAAACAGAATGAAGACAAAATGAAAAGAACTTGAGACTTATTGCATGCTGTCAAGTATACCAACATTAGCACAGTAGAGTACATGAATGAGAGGTGAAATAAGAAAAAGTTCAAAAGAATATTTTAAGAATTATGGTCACCAACTTCCCAAACTTGATTAATTTCACAAATTTGCACTTAGAAAAAGCTCATAAAGCTTAAGAAGGATTAACATGAAGCAATCCCTTATTGAGAATTTCTTATCTATAGTCATCAGAAATACTGTCTGTAGTTTCCATTTCTTATGGTACCTTTTTCTGGTTTTCAATATGAGAATAATGCTGGTCATGTAAAATTAATTTAAAAGTGTTATCTTCTCTTTAGTTATTTGGAAGAGTGTGATAATAATTGGCCATTCCTCTTTTCAAAAATGTTTGGTAAATTTCACCAGAGAAGTCATCTGGTTCTGGGATTTAATTCGGGGGAGATTTTTGATTACTGATCCAATCTCTTTACCCATTATTTGTCTGTCTAGACTTTGTATATCTTCATGATTCAGTCTTGGTATGTTTTATGATTCTAGGAATTTATTCATTTCTTCTTGGTTATCCAGTCTTAGGTATAAAATTATTCATGGTAGTCTCTTACAATCCTTTTTACTTTGGTGGCATCAGTTATAATTTCACAACTTTCATTTTAAAAAATTTGAATCATTACTCTCTTTTGCTTAATAAGTCTAGCTAAGCACTTGCCAATTTTATCTTTTAAAAAAACTGAACTCTTACTTTCACTGATTTTTCTATTGTTTTTATATTTTTTAGTTTTTTTCTGTTCTCATATTTATTATTTCCTTCCTTTTTCTAATTTTTATCTTAATTTGTTCTAGTTCTTTGAAGTGTACAGTTAGGTTGTTTATTTGAAATCTTTCTTCTTTTAATGTAGTCATTTACTGTTAGAAATTTCCTTCTTAGTACTGGTTTTGCTACATCCCATCAGCTTTGGTATGTTGCGTTTCTGTTTTCATTTGTCTCAACATATATTATCTTTTATTATTTTATTTTTAACTGAAAAACAATAACTGTATATATTTAAGGGGTACAAAATTATATTTCAATATATGTATACACTGTGGAATGATCAAATCAGAATAATCAGCAAATCTATAAAATCAGAGATGGAAAAGAAGATATTACAACTGATACTAAAGAAATACAAAAGATGATAAGAAACTGCTGTAAACAATTGTATTTCAACAAATTGGAAAACCTAGAATAAATAGATAAATTCCTGGACATATAAAACCAAGTAAGGTTGAATTTTAAAAATAGAATATCTAAAGAGAACAACGATTAATGAAATTGAATCAGTAATAAAGTCTCCAATCAAAGAAAAGTTCAGGATCTCATGGCTTCACTGATGAATTCTACCAAAAAAAATTAAGATTTTTATAATTTTTCACAAACTATAGAAAATAATTGAAAAGAATGGAACACTTCCAAATTCATGCTCTGAGGTGATAATTACCCTAAAACCAAAACCAGACAAGGATTCAGAAAGAAAGAAAGCTATAGGCCAATATCCATGATGAATGTAGATGCAAAAATATTCAACAAAATGCTAGCAATAAAAATTCAATTGCACATTAAAAAGATCATTCACCACAATCAAGTGAGATTTTTTTCCAGGGACGCAGGAATGGTTTAACATATGCAAATCGATAAATGTGTTACATCACATTAACAAAAAAAGGATGAAAACATGATTATTTCAATAGATGCAGAAAAAGCATTTGACAAAATTCAACATCCTTCATGATAAAAACCTCAACAGATCAGGAATAGGACTATATCTTCACATAACAAAGGCAACATATAATAAATCCACAGCCAACATTGTATTGAATGAGAAAGAGTTGAAAGCTCTTCCTCTAAGATCTCAAACAAGATGAGAATGTGCCCACAAGAGGCATAAATCTGTACTTGTTGGTATTCCTGTTTAACAAGTATGTTTGCATTGGAATGTGGTAGAGAAAATGCAAGTGGAACAAGTGAGTAAACCAAATGTCATTAGTAAGGTGTGACCAGCAACTTCCAAAAATTCTAATAATTCCCTTTAGCCTTCCACATTCAGGTGTTACATTTCTGAGAATATTTTCTTTTTATTAAATAATTGACTTCTAAAGAGGTAAGAATATCACCTCATAAACTTAAATGTATTGTGAGGTTTCAAATGTAATTCATTGCATGAGAAAGGTCTGAGATGAGTGAAACATTTTTGTGTATACAACAATGTTAAAATTCCAATCTTATAGAAAGTTTTGCCTTCTCAACACTTTCTTGAATGCATTCTTGACTTCTCTGTTCCTCAAGCTATAAACCACAGGGTTCAACGTGGGGATGATCATAGCATAGAACATGGATGCCATTTTGTCTGTGTCCATGGAGTGGCTGGAGCTGGGCTGCAAATACGTGAAGATGACTGTCCCATAGAAGATGGAGACTGCAGTGAGGTGAGAGGCACAGGTAGAAAATGCTTTTTGGTGTCCCTTAGCTGAATGCATCTTCAAGATGGTGATGAATATGAACAGGTAGGAGATCAAGATAACTAAAAGAGCAAAAAAGATATTAAAGCTTGACATAAAAACCAGAATCACCTCACTAATGTGTTTATCAGAGCAAGACAGAGCCATGACTGCTGGAACGTCACAGAAAAAGTGATGTACCAGGTTGGACTCACAGAAAGAGAGACTGAATATGTCCCCAACGTGGAATGAGGCATTTAGGAAGCCACAGACATAAGAGCCTAGGACCAGACAAGCACATATACTGGCCGTCATGGTTGTGGTGTAGTGTAGGGGTTTGCACACTGCTGCATAGCGGTCATAGGCCATTGAGGCTAATAAGTAATTTTCTACAGTGGCCAAGGCTACAAAGAAGAACATCTGAACAGCACATGCATTGTAGGAGATGACCTTGTCTCCTGTAAGGAACCCAGCCATGACCTTGGGAGTGACAGCTGAGGAGTATCCAAAGTCCACCAGAGACAGGTTACTGAGAAAGAAGTACATGGGAGTGTGGAGACAAGACTCCAGCAGGATCAGGAGCATCATCCCCAGGTTCCCACACAGAGTGAGGAGATAGATGAGGGTAAACAAGATAAAGAGGGGGACCTGTAGTTCTGGGGCATTGGTTAGTCCTAGAAGAATGAACTTTGTAACTTCTGTACAATTCTCCATCAGTATTATCTGGGAATCACAAGATGTCCTGTAGCAATGAGAAATAAAGGAATGGAGTGATAAAAAAGAGATTTAGAAGTGTATAAATACTATGTTCATTATGTAATTATAGCAATGATTTGTACTTCAAAATTCTATAGATCTAAAGCATAGGTTTAACAACAATATTCAGTGCATTATCTACAGAGCTACAATCTGTTGAATCCAGGGGATCTTTATAAATAATATCCCAATATTTCCATTTTATAAATTTATAAACTGATATGTAGTATATTTGATTAATGATGGGTCCAAGATGACTCACCTGCAATTAATTTTTCTGCCAATTTAGATTTCCCTAATCTAGTAAAACTTATGTATTTATGTTGCTCACATACTGGGAACTGTTCTAGACAATTTATATGTATATTTATTGATTAGCCTCAACAATATAATGAGGTTGATTAGTTATTACAATTATTTAAATTATGAGGCTCACAAGATTAAGTCATTTATTTGTATACAAGTATTAATAGTCAAGCCTCTCTTTGGGCCCAGGAGAGTCGTTCTCAAGTTCAATGATCTAAATTGAAACTAAAGCAAATTGAATGTGAAGCAATTTACAATTACTTTGTTGGTGCAAATTTAGGCAGGTTTCACGGTGAGATAACTGAGAGGTAAATGCACATTAAGGGTCTCTGGACAACTGGAGAAGTAGATAAATGTACAACCAGCATAGGCAATTCTGAGGGGAAGGCAGCATCAGATAGAGCTTGGGATTGGGAAGTGGTGCATATCAGCCCTACCATTTACTACCTAGGTGGCATTGATCCCAAACTCACTTCCCCAAACCTTATTTATTTCATCTGCTTAATGAAAATATTAACAAGACCTACCTCAAGGCATTATTTTGAAAATTCAATGAAATAATACATTTTAAAACAATGAACAAAATGTTAAATGTTCAACACAGTCTGATGAGAACTAGCTATAATATTATTATTAGGATGGATGATGATCTCTGTTAGTTTCATACAGGAGGATGGCAGGGCTTTGTGTGGGTAAATTTTGAAGTCCTGTAGCCCCCCTGTTCAATTTCTTTCCTCACATACTAGGGCTACTGAGATTTTCTGTGTCTTCCAATAATTCTCATTCTGTCTTAATTGGCTGCTCTAGTGATTCCATGTGAACCATTCTTTTGTATAATTTCTTCCTTGAAACTTACATTTTAGCTTGGTTTCACAGCATCTCCTTTTCTCTTTCTTTCTTTTTTCCCTTTCTTTCTTTCTTTCCCTTTCTTTCTTTCTCTTTCTTCTTTCTTTCTTTCTTTTTTTCTTTCTTTCTTTCTTCTTTCTTTCTTTCCTTTCTTTTTTTTTTTTTTGACGGTCTCACTCCGTCATCCAGGCTGGAGTGCAGTGGCATGATCTCAGTTCATTGTAACCTCTGTCTCCTGGGTTCAAGCAATTCTTCTGCCTCAGCCTCCCAAGTAGCTGGGACTACAGGCATGTGCCATCACACTGGCTGATTGTATGTTTAGTAGAGATGGGGTTTCACCATGTTAGCCAGGATGGTCTCGATTTCCTGACCTCGTGATCCGCCTGCCTCAGCCTCCCAAAGTGCTAGGATTATAGGAGTGAATCTCCTTTCCTTAAACTCATTCTTTTCTTTTATTTTTGTCATCTCTTAGTTGAATACAGACCCTTATAGTTGAAAATGCATCATTCGAGGGTTTCCTTTAGTCTGCAGATCTGTTTTGGTGGCAAGTTGTAGGTTGTAAAATTATTTAGATCAGTTCTTACATATGAATAGTGTTTTGAATTAGAAGGGGCATTCATCCTCTAACTACTGTTAATCTGCTAACTACTATTGCCTACTGTCTTTCCACACTGCATAAGTTTAGCCCATGAAAGCATTATTTTCGCCAAACTAAACTCACATAACCACTTTTAGAATATACTACATTCTACAACTGATGTTAAGAGCTTTTTATATAAATGTTTATGTGTGTGTGTGTTTGTGTGTGATAAGTATTATTATTATTACTATTTTACCATTACAAGAATTGGATATTTGAAAAGTTATGTGATATTCTACAATTATACAGCTAGTGTGGAGAATATTCAAGATTCACAGTTGAAACCAAGTTCTAACCTAATCAAAATCTGTGCTATTGGCTACTTCACAATGAGCATAGATGTGCTAGTCATAAAGATGAGATTATGAGGTGAAGGTTATAATTCTGTTTGCATCTTGCTAATTTATTTAGTCCTTTTTGTAGTTTGGAGAGCTGTCAATTCACACCTCTGTTATTTTTGTTTGTTTCACTTCCAGTAGAAGTCTAACTGATAGTGAATAAGATGAAATTGAAACCTACTTAATCAGAGCATCATCTATTTTACTGTTTTCATCTTCTTTAGGGAAGGAGTATGATATTTTACAAGTGTCACTGAATACACTACCAATGGAAGTTTTGACATTTCTGTACTTCAGCCTCAGCATATGTTTTTAGGAAAAAAATATTTAAAGCATCTACTTCTGTTTTGAAATAATATAGTATCTATAGCTGTCCCACTGCTTTGCATGAATTCCCCATTTTACTAAATGTATACGTGGAACACAGAAGCTTACCTTGAGTCTGGAAAAGAAGAGATAGTCAATCTTGAGTATAAGTCTAAAATTGGAAATTCATTTGTGAATAATGCATAAATACCATTAGAAAAAGCTCTGTCTCAGGTAGTGGTCAAAAGGTTCCAAGTTCTCTAAGGCAAGGAAAGACAGAAGAAAAAAACGCTAGCATGAATGAACTGAATTAAATATAACTGCTATTGCTAGGAATGATCTCTAACACATAAAGCACTTATTATGTGCAGATTCTCTTTTATATATTTTTCTTATATTAGCTCATTTAGCATAGAATAAAATAGAAAGTAAAGGTGCATTGTAGGTGAAAAATAGGATTCCACGTAAATTTTAATTTTGCTGTGTTTATGTGTGTGTGTACACATGCATGCGGTCACATATTATGGGTCATGATGTAAATCGTGTGGATTCCTTATTTTAAAAAGTCTAAAACCTTTCATCAAGATCCTCTGAATAGCTTGTGCAAAGTTAGGCATAAGACTGTGCTTCAGTAACACAGGACCATGTCTTTTATAATGTGCTCACTGATCATTCACTGAATTATTCATTTATTCATTCATTCATTTATATACATTCACTCATTGCCTCAACAAATATTTAGAGTGCTTATCACTTTCTAAGTGCTCTTGTAAGCACACAGATTTTTGTGTTTCTAGGGTTTTTTTTTTTTTTTTACTTTTATTTTAAGTTCAGGGATACATGTGTAGGCTTGTTACATAGGTAAACTTGCAACATGGGGGTTTGTTGTACAGATTATTTCATCACCCAGGTATTAAACCTGGACCCATTAGTTATTTTTTCTAATCTTCTCCCTCCTCCTACCCTCCACCCTTCAATAAGCCCCAATGTCTGTTGCCCTCTAAGCATATGAATTTTAAATGAGAATAATGCCGTATTCCATTATTCAAATAAAACCATCATTTTCCTAATTAATGAAGATTGTTGTAATACCTGGACTGTGGCTAAACAGTGTGATACCATGAAAATATTAAAAGCTGGGATCCTAGACTCGGAATACTCAATGGGAAAATTTTTGCCCTTGAACTTTTATATAATATATATTCTATTACTACAACCTAAAAAGATCATAGAACTGAACTAGAAACTTACCTTGCTCTTCAAGAAAGATGACACGCTTTCAGTTGATATCTTCAAATTGCAAGTCCCACTCAAGGAAGAAAGAAAAGTTTAAGAAGTATTTCTTTAATGTCTAGTCACAAATATTGAAGTTCTCTAGAGGAAGGGAGATATAGGGAAAAAGTAAGGATTAGATGGAGATTAAAAAATATTCTTCAACTTGTCACACAGGGCTGCTGCTGTGAGAAATAATAGAAGTCTCTGAATGCACTCTGTAAAGTGCTAAAGAGCTCTAAGCAAAGATCATCACACCCACAATGAACATCATTTTTAGCTGGAGGTTTTATCTCTGGCCATTGTTGCAGGTTCAGAGTAATATACCAGTGTGAAATAAGGCCACTTAGTACAATGGATAACCTTTTACACTGAGATCAATAAATGATCACCAAAAGGTAGACGCACAGGGTGGAACCTCTAACATGATGTTAAATAGAGTCATGTGGGGATGTTAGAGACCAATGACTGGGAACCAAAAATAATTGAGGGATTTGAATGTACATAAAGATCTCAGGGAACAAGTTACCCATGAGAATAGCCAGAGTCTCTCACTCCAATCATCTAGAGAAGCAACAATTTAACTGCCTATGGAAACCTGGTTCAGTGTTCTTAGGAAGAACACTAGTATATTTACTTTTCTAGGGGTTATTTCTTCTTGGTAGTGCAGAACATCTTCAGAAAAGATTCAGCATTAACTTTCCTGGCAGAAATCAGATAGAATCATGAGCAGCATAATGGAAACTAGGCTAAAGTGTTAGATAAGTTGTGTTGCCCATGGCAGCATGACTTCCCAAAATTCATATTGAGATTATAGCTTATATAAACACGTATGCACTTCAGTTCTCTCATTAATAAAATAGAGATGAGTACTTTTTTTCTAATCTAGTAGAATAGATGGCTTTGCCAGCATCCTTACCCACTTGGAAATAGCAAGTCGTGTGTAGAGATTCACACTGTGAACTTGTATCCAGGAAGAAACATGATTGCTCAACATAAAGTGAAAGAAAACTTTGGATACTGCTAAAAACAAGAGACGACAGCAGCCCACATGGAAAACTGTGAATCAATCCCTCCATATGTGAGAGGAAGAGTACCCCACAATACACATTCCCACCAGGAAGATAGGCAATCTAGGCCATAGGGAACTTTTTGAGCTACCCAAAACCTGGATCAGTCTTGGGGAACAGTCAAGAGACTGTGAAGAGCACTGGGAAGTACCCCACAGGCACAACCAGGCTTAAGGACCAGTTGAAGGAGGTCACTCCTGATGCTAACTCATAGTGGGTTGCACAGGAACCTGCCAGCCAGCATTGGTGGCAGTCACTGGTTTGTAGAGTATTTAACCAGGGACTTGTGATCTTAACTTGATTGGAAGAGAAATCCACATGGCCTGAATGGAGAGGCAAGAATAGCATGGGCTTCAGCTGTGGGCAATGAAATTGGGCATTCATCTTGCAGGACCAGGCCAGAAGGGTTTGAGTCTGAGAGGAGCGGGTTTGATCAGGGAGCAAGTTTTGCAGCCTGGAAGATTTTCATAGTCTAAAGGCAAACTGCATTTGGATTGGCTAACTGTCTCAATTCACTACCAGTGTCTGGCTGTGGGAGGGAACCCTGCTGGGTTGTGTGAGAGCAAATTGGGTCTTGCTATCCCTTGATGGGCCATGGAACCTAAAATGCAGTATTTGCCTCATGGGGTCTTTGGTACAGCTGCAGTTGCTCTGCTCCTTGAAGAAGTGTTTCTTCAGAGGCCTGAGGACTGCTCCCTGAATCCTATAAGGGCCAGAATTGTACATGCCATTGTGGGGTTCAAGTGCAAGCTTGCACATCCCAGCACTGCCCAGCTTTGCCCCCTTGCCTTGGACACAAGAAAATCATACAGAGTCTACCCCACGGAAGACACCCAGAAACAAAGCCAAATAACCCTATTCAGCATACATCATTGTCACATTCTCAAGGAAAATAAGTTGTACCCCAATAAAAGTAAATTCAATAATAGAAGTGACTAAATTCCACAGATGCAAAGAAATCAGGACAATAATATGGATAGAATGAAAAAAACAAAGTGCTATGACACCTCCAAAGGAGCACAGTAATTCTGTAACAGTGGATTTGAACCAATAAGAAATCTTCAAAATGTCAGATAAAGAATTCAAAATACTGAGTTTAAAGAAGTTCTCTAAGATACAAGAGGAATTTGAACACCAATGCAAAGACATCAGAAAATCAATTCAAGATATGAGCTAGAAGTTCACTAAAGAGGTAGACATCTTAAACAAATAACCAAACAATTTCTGGTAATGAAAATTTCATTGAAAGAATTGTGAAGAACAGTTGAAAGTCTTAACAATAGACTAGAATGAGCAGGGAAGAGAATCTCAAAATTTGAAGACACGTCTTTTGATTTAATTCAATCAGATAAAAATAAAGAAAAGAGAATAAAGAAGAACAAACAAAGCCTTTGTGAAGTAAAGGACTATGTAAAGCAACCAAACAGATGAATTACAATTACTTATATTATAAGAATTATAAGGGAGAAGAAAAACCAAAAGTTCAAAAACTCTATTTAAGGAAATAATTGACAAAGTTTGTCTAGTTTGGCAAGAGATTTACAAATCCAGATACAAGAAGACCAACAAACTACAGGAAAATACATTGCAAAAAGGACCTCACCACGACATGGTCATCAGATTGTCTAAAGTCAACATGAAAGAAAAATCCTAAAATCAGCAAGAGAAAAGTGTCTAGTCATCTATAATAAAGAAAGCCCCATCAGACTAACAGTGGACTGTTAAGCAGAAACCTTACAAGTCAGAAAAAAAAGAGAGATTCTATTTTTAAAGTACTTAAAGGAAAAAAAAATCCTGTCAACCACAAATTTTGTATTTTATTAACAATAATCTTCAGAAATGAAAGAGAAATAAAGTTCTTCTCAGACAACCAAATGCTGAGGGAATTCATTATCACTAGACTGGCTCTATAAGAAATTCTCTATGAGTTCTAAATGTGGATACAAAATGCCAATATTCACCATCATAAAAACGCAAAATTACAAAAAGAAAAAGAAAGAAATCCAATGACTACATGACAGAACTCCACTAAACCACAAAGACAAAGGAAAAAAGAAACTAATAATCTACAAAACAGCTAGATTACAATAACATTATGTCAGAAACAAAAGCTCCCATGTCAATACTAACCTTAAAGATAAATGAATTAAAATTTTCCACTTAAAAGATGTATGTTGATGACATGGATAAAAACTTGAAGCAACTATATGCTACTTTAAAGAAACTGACCTTAGTGGTTGATAGACAGTTACAGACTGAAGGTAACCAGGTGGAAAAGATATTCCACACAAATGAAAACCAAAAGTGAATAGTAGTAGTTACACTTATGTCAGGTAAAATAAACTTAAACAATGATAAAAAATACAAATAAGATCATTATATAATGGTAAAGGGATCAAATCAACAAGAACATATAAAAATTCTAAATATATGTGCACCCAACAATGGAGCAGCACCCAGAATTATAAAAAAAAATTACGAAACATAAAGAAAGAAGCATGCAGCAAATCAATAATAATGGGTGACTTAACACCCCACTGACAGCACTAGACAGATTATCAGAACAGAGAATTAACAAAAAAATATTGAATTTAAGACCAAATGGGCATCACAAACATTTACAGATCAGTCTAACCAACAAAAGCAAAATATAGTCTTTTAACTAACAAAAGCAAAATATAGTCTTTTCATGAGCACATAGTACGTTCTCCAAGATATGTCACAAAACAAGTCTCAATACATTTTTAAAGTTGAAATTATACCAAGTATCTTCTCAGAGCATAGCAAAATAAAGGTAGAAATCAATACCAAGAGGAACTCTGGAAACTATACAAATACATTGAAATTAAACAATATACTCCTAAACAATATTTAGGTTATTGACTAAATTAAGTCATAAATTAAAAATGTTTGAAATAAATAAAAATGAAACAAAATATACCAAAGCATGTTGAATACAGCAAAAGCAGTGCTAAGAGAGAAGTTTATAGCATTAAATGCCTACATCAAAAAATAGAAAGATCACAAATTAACAACATAACATTACACTTCAAGGAACTAGTAAAACAAGAACAAATGAAACCCAAAGCTTGCAGAAGAAAACAAATAACAGATACCAGGTTAGAACTAAATGAAATTGAAAACAAAATAAATAAATAAAATAGACAAATCACTAGCTAAACTACCTAAGAAAAAGAAGAGATCCAAATAAACATAATCCAAAATAAAAAAAAATACATTACAGCTAATATCACAGAAATACAAAAGATCATCAGAAGCTACCATGAACAACTATGCATTCGCAAACTAAAAAGCTAGAGAAAATGTATAAAATCCAGGAAACAACCACCCAAGATTGAACGGTAAAGAAAAATCTTGAACAGAAAATAATGAGTGATTAAATTAGTAATTTAAAAAACCTCCCAATAACACTAACAAAACAGCTCAGGACCAGATAAATTTACAGCCGAAATCTACCAAATGTAAAGGGAATAATAGCAATATTTTGAAACTCTTCCAAAAAATTAGAGAGGAGAGAATCTTCCCTAACTCATTCTACAAAGCCAGTATTAGTCTGATACCAAAGCAAGGCAAGGACATAAAAATAGAAAACTACAGACCAATCCCTGATGAATATAGATGCAAAAATCCGAAAAAATATACATGGTTTGCTAGCATTTTGTTAAGGATTTTGTATGTGGGGATTTTGCACATATATAGAGGTATATGTATAACAGCACATCAAAAAGATAATATGCCACAATCAAGTAGGTTTTATTCATGGATGCAAGGATGATTTAACATGCAGAAATCAATAGATATGATTAATTACATAAGCAGAATTTAAAAACAAAAACCATATGATGATCTAAATAAATGCAGAAAAGGCATTTGATAAAATTCAGTATCCTTTCATGATAAAAACTTTCAAAAACTTAGGCACAGAAGGAACACAGCTCAAATAATAAAAGCTATACATGACAATCACATAGCCAACAGCATACTGATTGGAGAGAAGTTGAAATCATTCCTCCTGAGAATTGGAACAAGATGAGGATGACCATTTTCATCACTCCAATTCAACATAATCCTGGAAATCATAGATCAATCAAGCAAGAATAAATATTATTGCATTCAAACTAGAAAAGAGAAAGTCAACTTACCTCTGTTTGCTGATGATATTATTTATACACAAAAAAACCCCACAGACTTCTCCAAATAATTCTTAGATCTGATAAATAAATTAAGTAAAGTTTATGGTTATATTATCAACATATAAATTTCCATAGCATTTCAAAATGAGCAGCATTTGCATATAAATGCTACTGAATTTTATATGTTGATTATATAACCTTAAACTTTCCTTAATTCATCCATAAGCTTGATTCTTAGCTTGATTTGAGCTGAGAATCAAATCAAGACATCAATCAATTTACAGTATGTTCAAAAAAATACCTAGAAATATATTTAACCAAAGAGGTAAAAGACCTCTACAATGTAAACTACAAAACGTTGATGAAAGAAATCATAGATGACACAAACAAATGGAAAAATATTCCATGCTCCTGAATTGGAAGAATCAATATGATAAAAATGACCATACTGTCCAAAGGAATCTACAAATTTAATGCATTTTCTACCAAAATACGAATGTCATTTTTCACAGAATTAGAAAATACAGTCATAAGATTCATATGGAATCAAAAAAGGAGCTCAAATAGCCACACTAATGCTAAGGTAAAAGAAAAAAAGCTAGTGTCATCACACTATCTGGCTTCAAATTATACTGTAAGGCTGTAGAAACCAAAACAGCATGGTACTGGTTTCTAAGTAGATGACTGGAACACAATAGAGGACCAAAAAATAAAGCTACCTACCTACAGCCAACTGGTCTTTGACAACATTGACAAAACATGCATTTGAGGAAGGATACGCTTTTCAATAAATAGTGCTGGGAAAGTAGAATTTTCCTTTGCAGAAGAATGAAACCGACTCCTATTTCTCACCATATATAAAAATCAACTCAGGTTGGATTAAAGACTTAATTGTAAGACCTGAAATTGTAGAAATACTAGAATAAAACTTGGGGAAAACTCTTCTAGATATTGGGCTAGGCAACGAATTCAGGAAAACCTCAAAAGCACAGGCAACTAACATAAAAATAGACAAATATGACTTGATTAAATTGAAAAGCTTCTGCATAGCTGAATAGAGTGAACAGAAAACCTATACAATGAGAGAAAATGTTTTCAAACTATGCATCCAAGAAGGGACTAATTTTAATCTAGAATCTATAAAGGACTCAAATAACTAAACAATAACAAGAACAGTAACAACAACAACAAAAAAAGTGGACAAAGGACATGAAGACATATTTTTCAAAAGACATAGAAATGGTCTACAAGCACACAAAAAATATGCAACATCACTAATCATCACAGAAATGCAAATTAAAATCACAATGAGATATTATTTCACACCAGGAAGAATTGCTATTATTAAAAAAATTTTTTTTTAAATGACAGATTTGGATGAGGCTACAGATAAAAAAAGAACACTTATACGCTGTTGGTGGGAATGTAAATTAGTACAAGCTTTATGGAAAACAATGCAGAGATTTCTCAAATAACTAAAAATAGAACTACCATTCAATCTGGCAATCCTGCTACTATCTACCCAAAGAAAAAAAAAATGCTTATATGAAAAATATACCTGCACTTATATTTTTATCACAGCACTATTCACAATGCCCAAGATATGGGCTCAAAGTATGTTTCCATCAATAGAGAATGGAATAAAGAAAATGTGATATATATATGTGTGTGTGTGTGTGTGTGTGTGTGTGTGTGTGTGTGTGTGGACACACATACACACACATATATACACACACACCATGGAATACCACTCAACCATAGAATACCACTCAACCATAAAAAAGAATAAAATCATGTCTTTTGCAACAACATAGATGGAACTTGAGGCTGTTGTCTTTAGCAAAATAACTCAGAAAGTCAAATACCACATGTTCTTACTTACAAGAGGAAGTGAAATAATGTGTACATATGAACATGACATGTGAAATAATAGACACTGCAGACTCAGAAGGGTACAAAGGGGGAGGGGGTGACAAATGAAAATTTTCTTGATGAATACAATTGTATTATTCAGGTGATAGTTACTCCAAAAGCCCAGACTTCAACACTACACGATATATCCGTATAACAAAATTCTACTTGTACTCATTAAATTTATACAAATAAAAATAAAATAAAATGAAGATGATGGTAGTGCTTACATGATATGGTTGGTAGGAGCACCTAAGTTAATAAAGTGCTTAAAATAGAGCCTGATACATACTAAACTGTCAACAAACACACTAGCTATAAAGAGGAATTATAAAGTCTTGCTTTTTTATGAGAGAGCCTCCACTCATTTCTAAGAGTGTTCATTATCTCCAAAATAAATAATATATCCCTTAGGTGCATTGGAAGCCACGACAAGTTAATTCCAGATATCTTGCCACATAATTATGAGGTTGGAGTTGTATTAAATAATTAACAAGCTAAAAATAAGACAGAAGAGAATTAAAACGTGCACCGTTTAAGCTGACAAAGCAAATTAGAGGCCACTTTCAACTGTAGTGTACTGAATTTACCCACTGAGATATAAAGTTGAACAACCCTAGTACTTATCAAAAACTTTCCAGATGTATTTTTATGCAGACAGTCTATAACAAGGCCACCAGAAGCAGATGTATAACTTTTTTCTGGCAGTCCTTTACCCCAACTCTTACTACTTTTTATAGTTTCCCACTATGTGAAACTTGGTGGAAGACTGTATAACAGTGTTCAAGAACTGTTTTATAGTTTTCTGCTATGTGAAACCTAGTGGACAACTGTATAACAATGTTCAGCTGGGCACACTGGCTCATACCTGTAATCTCAGCACTTTGGGAAGCTGAGGTAGGCTGATCATTCGAGATCAGGAATTCAAGAGCAGCCTGGCCAACATGGTGAAACGCTGTCTCTACTAAAAATACAAAAATTAGCTGGGTGTGCTGGCACCTGCCTGTGGTCCCAGCTACTCAGGAGACTTGGGGAGGAGAGTCACTCAAACCTGGGAGGCAGAGGCTGCAGTGAGCTGAGATGATGACTGCACTCCAACCTGAGCAACAGAGCAAGACTCAGTCTCAAGAAAACAAAAACAAGAAGCAAACAAGAAAACAGTGTTCAGGATCTGAATCCCGATTCTGCCTAAACTGTCCTGGAACATGGGCAAATGTCTTAGTGTCGTTAAGCCGTACTTTCCTCATTAGTAAAACAGTAATGATAACAATACTACCTGTCATGGTTGTCAGGATCAAATGAGTTAAGATATGTAAAACACAAAGAACAGTGCAACTGTAGTAGGATGCTATATAAATAAGAGCAGTTCTTTTTGTAATTCTGCTTACCATGCTCACAACTTAGCTGCCAGTAAACAAACTTGTCTCAGTCGACAGTAGGCAATGAGTAACACCCAGAAGTCAAGATAGTTAGAATTTATTTGTACTGGATATTGTGTCTTGTGGCATTAGCAAAAGACTAAAAGCACCACTGATAGCAGTGACCAAAGGTACTAGTGCAAAAGGATAGAAGTGGTAAATGTGCTGGAAGAATTATCTTAACCAAATTGTTCCAGTGGTTTGATTTTGCCTCTGGTTTCTCCACTCTCACTTCCAGTAACTAATTACTTCCAGTCTAATTATCCAATTTTCTTCTGGGTTCTGGGAGCACACCATTATTCTTCCAATAAATTCTTTTTTGTTTAAGTTAGCCAGAGTTTATTTCTGTTGTATACATCCAAGATTGTCACCTCTCTCTCCACATACCACCCACATTCATGATAGGCAGGGACAGTGATGGTGGAGAGAAACTTATCAGGTTCCACTGCCACTTCTGCTTTATGTTATGAGATGCCTTGTCACATTCCTTAACCTCCCAAACAGGCCATGACTAGACTCCTTAACATCACATACCAAACATCAAAGACATAGCATTGTAATGCCATGTCTTAAATGTGGGGGAAAAGAGACATCCTTCTTTGTTTCTGCTTATTCATGTTATCTTGACTTGCTTATGCACTAGCCATGATGTTATATCAACTATGTTCACTACAGGAATTCCAACTTAATTAGCTGGGAAAGAAAATAAAAAGAAAAGCCATGAAAGAGGAGCATATTTGGCTCGGTTCTCAGGCTTCCTTATTAAATACCAATTTATAATAGTAGTTTATTATAGTAGAAAATGACAAAAAGAAAAAACAAGCTCAAGTATATCAGTGGCTCATTTCAAGTAGACTAATTTTATGCCTTCATATTTAAAGTAAATTTCTTGTAGACGGCATGCAGTGGGTCTTTTTTTTTTTTTTTTTTAAAAATGTATCTAACCTTCTTTTTCAATTTGCTAAGTTTACACTATATTTAATGTACTCATTGACAAAAATAAATTAAAATCTACCATTAGGCCAGGCACAGTGGCTCACACCTGTAATCCCAGCACTTTGGGAGGCTGAGGCAGGAAAATTACTTGAGGCCAGGAGTTCAAGACCAGCCTGACCACCATGGTGAAATGTCATCTCTACTAACAATGCAAAAAGTAACCAGGCACGGTGGCACACACCTGTAATCCCTGCTACTCAGGAGGCTGAGGCAGGAGAATCATTTGAACTCAGGAGGCAAAGCTTGCCATGAACTGAGCTCACACCACTGCACTCCAGCCTGGGTGACAGAGTAAGGCTCTGTCTCAAAAAACAAAAACAAAACAAGCAAACAAAAAAAGCCCTACAATCTCCCTAGTTTTTTTCTATTTGTTCCATGTTTTCTTTTTTCTTTTGTCTTCTTTTCCTGTTTAAATTATTAAATATCTTTATGATTCCATTTTATCTCCACTATTGACTTATTATTAAATGCCTCTTTTAAAAATTGTTTTAGTTATTGCCCTAGAGTTTAGAATATATGTCTGGAATTCATGAAAGTATGCTTCTTTATAATATTGTGCCATTTTACAAGTAGTTTAAGGATGTTGCAAACATACACTGACAATTATGCACTCTAATATTTTATATTATTATTATACATTTTCCTTTTACATATTCTATAAATAAATATACAGTATATTCCTACTATTTAAGATTTAGACAATCACCTTTTAAAGCAATTAAAAACACAAAAAGAGTAGGTCTTCAGTCTATCTCATATTCACTGCTCTTCATTTCTTTGCACAAATGTAAATTATTGATTGGCATCATATTTCTTATGCCTTGAAGAAGTTCTTCAGTATTTCTTGCAGTGAAGGGCTGCTGACAATGAGCTTTCATCATGTGTGTCTGAAAAATGTCTTTATTTCTCTTTGATTTTTGAATATATTCACTTGGTCTAACAGGGTCTTTTCTTTATTATTTCAGCATTTGACAAATGTTTTCTGACCTACCCTGTTTCTGATGAGAAAACTGCAGTGAACTTTGTTTTTGTTCCTCTGTATATAATGTGTCTTTTTTCCTTTGAATGTATTTATAATTTTCTTCTTATATTTGGTTTTCAGCAATTTGAATATGAAATGTATAGATGTTAGCCATTGTGTTAAATCCATAGTATACAGAGCAAAACAAAAAAGTACCTACATAAATAGACTTTGGTCTAATGGGGAGACATTAAAAACAAACTCACAGATAAATATATAATTGTAAATTATGATATATTATGAAAAATAAAATAATTTTCTTAGGATATAATAAAGGAAGCTTAAATCTAAAAGGATAGAATAAGGCCAGCCATGGTGGCTCATGCAAATAATCTCAGCACTTTGGTAGGCCAAGGCAGACAGATCCCTTGAGGCCAGGAGTTCAAGACCAGTCTGGTTAACATGGCGAAACCTCATCTCCACTAAAACTATGCAAAAAATTAGCCAGGCTTGGTGGCGTGAGCCTGTAATTCCAGCTACTCAGGAGGCTGAGGCATGAGAATCGCTTGAACCCAGGAGCTGGAGGTTGCAGTGAGCCGAGACGGTCGCAGTGAGCCGAGAGGGTCGCAGTGAGCTGAGAGGGTCGCAGTGAGCCGAGAGGATCCCACTGCACTCCACCCTGGGCAACAGAGTGAGACTCTATCAAAAAAAATTTTTTTAATTTCAAAAAGTATTGAATAAACATTTCCAGAATGACAAAGAAAGGACCTCCAAAAATCTGCTTTTCCATAAAAGCAATGATAACACAGACAAAAGTGTCTATAATAAAAATGTTTGAAACTCTGGAAACTAACCATGGGCATGCCACTATTCAATAAGCATTCATTCAAGAACAATGACTGAACCTCGGTATCAACGGTGAGTTTTGTGGCATGTTAACTTGCTTTATCCCCCAGCTCTGTGGTAACCTTCAAAACTAGCACATGTGGAACTATGGTAGCTGAGAAAAATATCGGCCTAACAACCATTAAAGTGAACAAAAAATGTTGGAGATTGCTAAAGGGCCTGCTTCCCAGAGAATTGTCACTGTTTCACCTATTGGTAGCTTCCTAGGAGAATCCCATTTACAATTTTGTCTTTATTTCACTGGACTCAGTTCATTCAATGAGAAACTTTTATTCCTAGAGTGTTTGTCAAAGCATTAAGAAGCAATTTCCTGAAAATGTAAATATCAGTTGGAGCAAACAATAACCAAACTCATAAAAAATTTATGAGGGCATCAGAAATCCATAGAGGGCTTTGAAAAGCTCCCATATATTCCTGGGGATTACAAAAACCATGTACATGGGCAAGGCCCTATGTATGCACGGGAAAGACCTAATGTTTCATTTGTGGCTGAACTGGAGGCTCTACACAAAGAGGCCATGAAGATTAAAGGTAGAATTGAAACTGCTGGAGCACTGAAAACATTCTCTAACACACATGTGCAAATCTCATGCATAAGGCTTCAGAGAATTAGCAATTTAAAGCACTTAAAAAATCTGCCCAATTGTTAGTTTACCACTAATCTAACTCAGTAGAAATTTCAGTGCCTACACACAACAAGAAATACAGAATTAACATAAGTAACTCAGGAAAATCACTAAACAAGCAAAAGTATCACCAACATAAACAAAACCTAGATGGGAGGGAAGGCATGATTTTCAGAATATGCTACCTGAAATAATAATAATAAATATTTTAAATGTCCAAATTTTAACAACAAAAAAGTGTCACTTAAAGAATGAGGAAAGTATAGCCAATTCACATGTGTAACAAAACAGCCAATAGAAACTGTCCAGGAGGAAGATCAAATATTGGACTTAGTAGACAAAAGATAAATATGAGGTGGAAGAAATTGTCTTATTGTAAATTCTATATAATTAAAATATGAATCCTATAGAGGCCTTTGCCTTCCCTACAGTCTTTTTAAAGGCACTCTTAACCTCTTTGTTCCTCAGGCTGTAGACCAGTGGATTCAACATGGGAATGACTATGGCATAAAACACAGATGCTATTTTGTCAGTGCCCATGGAATGGCTGGAGCTAGGTTGTAAGTACATAAAGATGCCTGTTCCATAAAAGATGGAAACTGAAGTAAGGTGGGAAGCACAGGTGGAAAAAGCCTTCTTGCGTCCTTCAGATGAGTGCATCTTCAGGATGGTGATAAATATAAATAAATAGGAGATCAAGATTACCAGGATGGAAAAGAGGTCATTGAATCCCACCACAAAAAAAATAACCATCTCACTAATGTAATTGCCTGAACATGAGAGAGCCAGGAGAGGAGGAGCATCACAGAAAAAGTGTTCAATTACATTGGATCTACAGAAGGAGAGCCTGAAAGTGTTCCCAGTATGAATGGACGCGTTCAGGAAACCACAGGCGTAGGAGCCTATAGTCAGGCAAGCACATACATTTGTTGTCATGGTGGTGGTGTAATGCAGGGGTTTACACACTGCTGTATAGCGGTCATAGGCCATTGATGCCAGAAGAAAATTTTCTACAGTGATAAAGGCTACAAAGAAGAAGAATTGTGTGACACAAGCATTGTATAATATGAATTTGTCTCCTGTGAGGAATCCTACCATCACCTTGGGAGTGACAGCTGAGGAATAACCAAAGTCCACCAGAGAGAGGTTACTGAGGAAGAAATACATGGGGGTATGGAGTCGGGAGTCCAGTAGAATCAATTCAGTCATCCCCAGGTTCCCAATCAGGGTGATGAGGTAGATGAAAAGAAAGACTGTGAAGAGTGGAATCTGCAGTTCTGGGTCATCAGTTAACCCCACAAGAACGAATTCAGCCACCTCTGTGTTGTTCTCCTTTAGGAATTGTGTAGCTGCCCTATAGAAATGAGAAGATAGAATCAGAATAATAAATGGAGGGAGTACTACTGAGATCAGTCAGCATGCTCATTTTGTGCCTTATTTCAGTATTGCAATTATTTGTTTCCAGGAGTTCTGGATCTAAAACATCTCCATAACAACAAAATGCAACTTTAAATTAAAATAATTCACAGAACATTCTTAACAATATGATTTTAGAGATAATCCATCTCAATCTCCTAACTTCATAGCGTAGTGAACTAAGGTACAGAAGGAAAGATTCATACAAGATAATCAGACCAATTCATTGGAACAGGTGAAATGAAAAGCCAAGTCACTTTGAATTAAAGCCTTAGCTCTTTATCACAAAGAAAAATTCCTTTAAACATTTTACATTTAACCTAAACTGGGTACAAGATCATTTAATTGACTAACTGCCTGATGGAATAATTAAATCTATCATTGGAAGTCAATGTGAAGAATGGAAAAGCATGAAATTAGGAATCAAATACACTTATCAGTTTTCTTGGCTTCATGCAAATAACATACCTTTCTGGATCTCAGTTAAATGATAACTTGATCCACGAATGTTTATAACCACTTCCAACCCTTAAACACCTTCAAAAAGTTAAAAAGGAACATGACTCTTTAGTAATACCAACCAATCGACCAATCAACATAAATTTCTGAATGTGTTCATTTCTTCATTTTCTCTACAAGCACTAATTTTGAATGAAGCAACAGGTTGTATGCTAATTGCCAGGCTTACATTAATGCACAAGATACGTTCCCTAACCTTAAGATATTTAGAGGACTGAGACAGACACCTAAACTGATAAATACTATGTTTAAGTTCAGAATATTCTTAGTCTCCATTCCCAAGGACAGAGAATTGTTTTCTCATTTGCTCAGAACTGTGTGATAGATGTTAATCACATCTACACTGCAGACCATCAGTCAGTCCATAATATAGCTTATAAATTATGTGTCCAATGACCAGATGTTTTCAGTAGCAGAATTACAACTCAAAATCAGGTCTCCTCATTCCAATAGTTAGTTGTGCCTTATGTAATTTTGCACATCTCTATTTCAGTGCATTTTATAACTGGCTTCTAAGCCTGATTTCTTCCTCATTTATTAATCACCATTCCTTTGGTCTCTCTCTTCTTTTAAAATATTAATATGGGCTTCCAGATTATAGTAAAATTTTATGTTGATATCCCACTTGACTATCTCAACAACTCTAGGATTAGTCAGGAGAACTAATATTATCATATTTCCTGAAACAGAAAACCGAGAAATAAATAGTTTGAATAACTTGTTCAAAGTAATGTAAGCTTATTCTTTGTAAAGCAGGGACTCAAGGCCTTCTTGTACGTTTGCTTTATGTCACGTGGTAAGTATATGTATTCTAATAGAAATTCATTATTGCTTAGAAATACAAGTTTAGCATCCCTAATCCAAAAATCCAAAGTCTAAAATGCTCCCAAATCCAAAACTATTTAAGAAACAACATGATGCTACAAATGAAAAATTCCACACATAAGTGTGTAATGCAAACTTAGTTTCATGCAAAAAATAATTTAAAATGTTATATAAAATTACTTAGGCTATGGATATAACGTGTATATAAAACAAATAAATTTGTGTTTAAATTTGAGTTTCATCCTCAATATATCTCATTATAAACAGGCACATATTCCAAAATTCAAAAAAATCTAAAATCTGAAACACAGCTGTTCCCAAATATTTTAGATTAGGGATACTCAACATATATAGCCTCTGGATGTCTGAAACAGATAAAAGAAATATTCAAAATAGTCAAGCCAAATCTCTGATTAAACCAAAGGAGAAATGGGTACCTTGATGCATTTTTCTAATTACCTCTGCCCCTGCAACTTTGTGCAGACAATAGATTTGATCCAAAGGCTTATCTTTCTCCCTGAGAAACACAAAATTCAAGTCTAGCACCTTCATGTATAAGTAAAGGTCACATCAGAAATTCAGTCCTTTAAAGAAGGAAAACAACTTTTTGGAGACTCCTCTTGAATGTTTGGCCAAAAAGCTTAAAGTTCTTTAGAGGCAGGGACAAATTAGAGAAAAATGCCATTGGCTTTATAATCAACTAACAAGAGCTCTACTCCTGTATTTACTGCTCTTTCTTTGTAGATAAGTCACTTACCCCATTGGAAGATCAATAGCTGAATCTATAAAAAATAAAATAATAAAAGATAGCCCCAACAACATCCAGCCTGAAAAGTCCTGCTATGGTAGGAAAAGAATAGAAATCCTAAAATTTCTTATACTTGGTAAGGGGTAATAATCATAACAACAATTAACATAATTATTATTGGTGGGTCTTTTCCTGGACATTGTTGCAGGCTCTTTGCTATATATCAGTTTCGGAGAAAGTCATAGTTACAACTAGATGACTATTAACAATCAGATGAATAAATAAATGGTCAAAGTGACTCTGGTTCCAGGGCTGCTACCTTTAATGTGTAGCCAAATGGAATCATATAAATACTTGAACAGTTGAAAACAGGGAACCAGGAGGCAATTATATGGTTGTAGAGCTCTCAGGGGACACATACTCTATGAAAGCCACAAAACGCTTTATTTCACATGACTGGAAATCAGGTGATTAAAGTATCTATGGGATCCAGCTCTGCTTGTTGTGAAAGATCATGAGTATATTTATGTTACTTTCAGTTATTCTCTTGGGTAATGCACAAATTAAGCCACAGCATGTCCTTCAATACTGTGATTTGATGTAAATACTAGGAGACAGAGACATACATTTTATCATTAAATAAGGGATGTGGACCTCAGGGATTCGTGTTTCTTTTAATTCACCTTAAATGTTTGAACTGTTGAGAAGAAATATGAATTCATCAACTATTTATTTATTGCAAACGGGTTTTGGCCGTAGTGATGAGACCTGAGAACATAGACCCATGCAAAATAAACATCATTCTTGTGCCCATGGTGTTTAAATCTAACGGAGTAAGATTTAAACAGTAAGCAAATAGCCCCATATGAAACATGCACAAATATGCATATATATGTATATAAACACATATGTACATATGTATAATTATGTGTGGAACAAGCATATAAGTATACATAAAAATGAGGGAAAAAATCTACTTTATATTGATTGGTCAAAATGTTTTCTCTGGAAAATTAAGATTTCAGCCAAGTTTAAAAATGACAAATAACTAGTATGGGAAAGATCATTCCAAACTAAATGAAATGTATGTAGTAAAGGACCCAAGTTCCAAGAAAGTTAACAGACTCTAAAAGAAGCCAGTATGTTTTCTTCATAACTAGACCTCTTCCTTGTCAGTTTCTATTTCAGCATCCTCCCCAAACAAAACCTTGACAAACAAAACAGAAACAGAGTGACACATAAACAAGATGGTAGAATAGGAGATACAATTCTCTTTCCCTGACAACAAAATCAACCAATAATTATCCATGAATGATAATAGCCTTAGTAGGATTCAAGGGTCCATTTAAAAATCTGTAGCAACATAGTAGAACAAAAAAGGTTGGAGAAGAATAACCATATAGAAAAGACTGTTGGAGATATGTAAATACCTGAGACGTCTGGAGATGTCTAGGAACAAAGAAAATCAGTTTCTAGCATTATCAACCATGTTATGAGTGCCATCATTGTTCCCAGCAACCTGCTGTACAGAGAACACTGCCATCTTTCACTACCAAGACAATCAACAGCCATCCCCACAATGGCACCCCCAGAAGAGGAAACACTGCTGCACCAATGCTCCTAGAAGGAGCCACTGTTTTGCTGCCCCATGGCTGAAGCCACCATTCCTTCCAACTTTGCACAAGTCTCAAACACTGGAGTCACTACTGTTATAGGTTAGCCCCACCCCACACTTTAGAGCCCCAGTTGCTGTGTGTGCATACAGACTCCATGCACCAACTCCAGTACAATATTGAGCATGCTGAGGCCCAGAGACCAAAGCCACCCACACTCTGCACCCTAGAGCCACTATAGCTCTGCACAGGCCTAGACTTTGGCCATCAGCTTCTCAGCTGCTTCACAAGCATCTGTGCCCCACACACAGTTATCAACACAGCAGTGGGGCATCTACGCCCAAGGTGTTGATGTCATCAACACTTCAGACTTCAAAGTGATTGTGCCTCTGTGCATGTCCATGGTTCAGATCTTGGCTCCATGACTGTTGCACAAGCACCAGGCATCTGATATCAGTGTCACCACAACTACAAGTGCACCCACTGGACACTGTGCCAAAAGTGATTCCCTCAGCCATTATTTCCCTGTTGGAACAAAAAGAGATTGAGAGGATCTCAGTGGCCTTCACCACTGAATACCCCAATGGCTCTTACTGCTGCTATTGACACCCATAGTTTTGGCTTCTAAAAATCCCTGCAGTCTTCACCAATGCCAACTTAAGTTGACAGAGTAGCACAAAGATTATGCCACTGAACCCTTGCCAGAGCCCAAACTGCCACATCTCTCCCAGTCAGTGCCTTATCACTCTCCCTTAAAGGAAAGCCTTTTCCCAATGAAACCAGTACATAAAGTCTGAAAGAGGTGCCTGCTCCACCAAATGTGCAAACATCAATGAAGGACAAAAGAATATATGAAAAACCAAGAAAACATTACCACCAAAACAATAATATCAGCCAGGTGTAGTGGCTCATGCCTATAATCCCGGCACTTTGGGAGACCAAAGCAGGAGGAATGCTTAGTTCAGGAGTTTAAGACCAGCCTGGGCAACATAGCAAGACCCTGTCTCTACTAAAGATAAAGAAATTAGGTGAGCATAGTGGCACATACCTCTAGTCCCAGATACCATGGAGGCTTAGGTGGGAGAATCACTTGAACCTAGGAGTTCAGGGCTGCAGTGAGCCATGATTGTGTCACTGCATTCCAGCCTTGGGGACAGAGCAAGACCTTGTCTTAAGTAACAGTAGTAATAATAATTTCCCAGTAACAAGCCCCAAAGAGATGGAGATCTACAAACTAGCTGACAAAGAATTCAAAATAACTGTTTTAAGGAAGCTCAGCAAACTAAAAGAGAACACAGAGAGACAACAAATTGAAACAAGTGAAAGAATAAATGAGTAAAATAAGAAGTTTAACAAAGAGATTAAAATTTTTAAGACTCCGTAAAGCCAGGAGTGTAAGAATACAATGCATGAAATAACAAATGCAATAGAGAAGGTCATCAACAGAATTGATCAAACAGAAGAAAGAATTTGTAAACTTGAAGACAGATTATTTTAAAAAATACAATAGAGAAAAAAGAGTAAAAGTAAAAGTGAAAAGGATAAAAAGAAATGAAGAAAGCCTATGGAGGTCAGCATGGCAGATGGGAGGCAGGACTAGATTATAGCTCTGGATAGAACAGCGTGTGGAGGCTTACATTCTGAATTTACGTTCCAGATCAACTGCTGCAAGAACAAACCAGCAATCTTGAGAGGACTCACAGACCCTCTGAAAAAAAGTAGATTGCTCCAGCAAGACCCAGGAGACACTTCAAATAATATGAGTGCCACAATTGCAGAAGTGGGAAAGAGAGACCTCCTGTCCTGAACGCACACCCCTACTGGAGAAATTAAAGGTCTGTTTGCTGGAGAAGGTTTCAACTTTACCTGGAGCTGAGTCAATTTAGAGAGCTGAGTGAAATACAGGGATAAAGGAAGGAGCAAAAAGGTCCTGGGAGCTCTCTAGGTCCCCAAGCAGCCCATTTCTGCTTGCTACCACAGGGATCCATTGGGAGGGTGACCAGAGGAGCAAGAAGTAAAAGTGCACAGGGAGAAGGAACTCTTTAGCTGAGCTGTATAACAATTTGAATGGGGCAAGAAGCCTCCTGGCCAGAACTTGGAGAAGGGCTCAAGTCCAGCATGTAGACTCCAAAGGCAGGGGAACAACCAAGCCCTTTTCTTTTGCAGATGGAAGACAGGTAGCCTGGGGTGAGTTTTCAAGCCTGTCTCCCCTCACCCACCTAGAAACAGACTCGGGGCTGTTGGGGATGGGGCATGGTGGGAATGAGACTGGTCCTTCAGTTTGTGTGGGAGCTCAGTGAGGCCTGTGACTGCTGGCTTCCTCTAACTTCCCTAACAACCTGCATGACTCAGCAGAGACAGGCATAATCCTCCTAGGTACACAGCTTCAGTAACCTGAAAAATCTCACCCTCATTCCCCACAGAAGCCACAAGAAGACCTGCCTAAGCAGAGTCTGAGCTCAGACACACCTAGCCCTGCCCCCATCTGATGGTCTTTTCCTACCCAGCATGGTAGCTGAAGACAAAGGGTATATAATCTTGGGAGTTCTAGGTCCCTTCCCACCACCAGTTCCTCTCCATACTACCACAAGTGATTCTCCCTGAAAAGTGCCACCTCCTGGCAGAAGGCCAACCATCACAAAAATAGAGCATTAAAATACCAAAGCTAAGAACATTCACAGAGCCCATTGCATCTGCCCCACCCCCCAGCTCCTGCCACCTGCACTGGAACAAGCACTGGTATCCATAGCTGAGAGACCCATAGATGGTTCACATCACAGGACTCTGTGCAGACCACCCCCAGTAGTAGCCCAGAGCCAGGTAGGCTCGCTGGTTGGCTAGACCCAGAAGAGAGACAACAATCACAGCAGTTCAGCTCACAGGAAGCCACATCCATAGGAAAAAGTGGAAAATACTACATCAAGGAAACACCCCATGGAACAAAAGAATCTGAACAACAGCCTTCAGCCCTAGACCTGCCCTCAGACAGAGACTAACCAAATGAGAAGGAACCAGGAAACCAGCCCTGGTCATATGATAAAACAAGGCTCTTTAACACCTCCAAAAAATCACACTAGTTCACCAACAATAGATTCAAATCAAGAAGAAATACTTAGTTACCTGAAATAAAATTCAGGAGGTTAGTTAATAAGGTCATCAAAGAGGCACCAGAGAAAGGCAAAGTCCAATGCAAGGAAATCCAAAAATGATACAAGAAGTGAAGGGAGAAATACTCAAGGAAATAGATAGCTTAAAGGAAAAAACAATAAAAAATTCAGGAAACACTGGACACACTAGATGTGTGAAATGCTCTGGAAAGTCTCAGCAATAGAATTGAACAAGTAGAAGAAAGAAATACACAGCTCAAAGACAAGGTCTTCGAGTTAACCCAGTCCAACAAAGATAAAAAAAAAATAAGAAAATATGAATAAAGCATCCAAGAAATCTGGGATTATGTTAAATGACCAAACCTAAGAATAATCGGTGTTCCTTAGGAAGAAGAGAACTCTAAAAGCTTGGAAGACATATATGCGGGAATAATTGAAAAAAACTTCCCTGGTCTTACTGGAGATCTAGACATCCAAATACAAGAAGCACAAAAAGCACCTGGGAAATTCATCACAAAAAGGTCACCAAGGCACATTGTTATCAGGTTATCCAAAGTTAAGATGAAGGAAAGAATCTGAAGAGCTGTGAGACAGAAGCAGGTAACAGATATAGAAAAATCCATCAGATTAACAGCAGATTTCTCAGCAGAAGCCCTACAAGCTAGAAGGGATTGGGGCCCTATCTTCATCCTCCTCAAACACAATTATCAGCCAAGAATTTTGTATCCACTGAAGCTAATCATTATATATGAAGGAAAGATACAGTCTTTTTCAAACAAATGCTCAGAGAATTCACCATTACCAAGCCACCACAAGAACTGCTAAAAGGAGATATAAAACTTGAAACAAATCCTGGAAACACTTCAAAACAGAACCTCTTTAAAGCGTAAATCACACAGGATCTATAAAACAAAAATACAAGTTAAAAAGCAAAAGGCAAAACAAAACAAAATAAACAAAGCACACAAGCTACAAAGAGCACAATTATTCTGTGGTACCTCACATTTCAACACTAACATTGAACAGAATCACAGAATGGATAAGAACTCACCAACCAATTATCTGCTGCCTTCAGGAGATTCCCCTAACATATAAAGACTCACATAAACTTAAAGTGAAGGGTGGAAAAAGGCATTTCATGCAAACGGACATCAAAAGAATCAATATTGTGAAAATGACCATACTGCCAAAAGCAATCTACAAGTTCAATGCAATCCCCACCAAAATACCACCATCATTCTTCACAGAATTAGTAAAAACAATTCTAAAATTCATATGGATCCAAGAAAAAGCCAGCATAACCAAAGCAAGGCTGAGCAAAAAGAACAAATCTGGAGGCATCACACTACGTGATTTCAAACTATACTATCAGGCCATAGTCACCAAAATAGCATGGTACTGGTATAAAAATAGGCACATAGACCAATGGAACAAAAAAGAGAACCCAGAAATAAACCCAATTACTTATAGCCAACTGATTTTTAACAAAGGAAACAAAAACATGAAGTGGAGAAAGGACACCCTTTGCAACAAGTGATGCTGGCATACTGGCTAGCCACATGGAGGAAAACGAAACTGGATCCTCATCTCTCACCTTATATATATAAATCAATTCAAGGTGGATTAAGAATTTAAGCCTAAGACCTGAAACTTTACTTAGGAGTATACCTAACCAAGCGGATAAAAGACCTCTACAAAGAAAACTACAAATCACTGCTGAATGAAATTATAGATGACACAAACAAATGAAAACACATCCCATGCTCATGAATGGGTAGAATCAATATTGTGAAAAACCATACTGCCAAAAGCAATCTACAAATAAATGTAATTCCCAATAAAATATCAGGATCATTCTTCACAGAACTGGAAAAAACAATTCTAAAATTCATATGGAACCAAAAAAGAGCTTGCATAACCAAAGCAAGACTAAGCAAAAAGAAAAAATCTGAAGGCATCATATTATCTGATTTCACACTATACTGTAAGGCCATAGTCACCCAAACAACATGGTACTGGCATAAAAATAGGCACATAGACCACCTTAGACAAAAATCAACTCAAGACAGATTAAGGCCTTAACTAAGACCTGAAACTATAAAAATTCTAGAAGATAACTTTGGAAAAACCCTCCTAGACATTGGCTTAGGCAAGAATTTCATGGCAAAGAACCCAAAAGCAAATGCAATAAAAACAAAGATAAATAGCTGGTACCTAATTAAACTAAAGAGCTATTGCATGGCAAAAGGAAAAGTAAGCAGAGTAAATGGACAACACACAAAATGGGGGAAAATCTTCACAATCTATACATCTGACAAATGACTAATACCTAGAATCTACAACAAGCTCAAACAAATTTAAAAAAAAAAGTCTCATCAAAAAGTGGGCTAAGGACATGAATAGACAATTCTCAAAAAAAGATATGCAAATATCCAACAAACAGATGAAAAAATGCTCAACATAACTAAAGATCAGAGAAATGCAAATCAAAACCACAATGTGACACCACCTTACTCCTGCAAGAAAGGCCATAATAAAAAAATAAAGAAACAGTAGGTGTCGGTGTGGATGTAGTGATCAGGGAACACTTCTATACTGCTGGTGAGAATGTAAACTAGTACAGCCACTATGGAAAACTGTATGGTGAGTCTCTGAAGAATTAAAAATAGAACTACCATTTGATTCAGCAACCCCACTACTGGATATCTACCCAGAGGAAAACAGTATCATTATGAAAAAAGATACTTGCACACACATGTTTATAGCAACACAATTCACAATTGCAAAATCATGGAACCAACCCAGATGCCCACCAATCAATGAGTGGATGAAGAAACTATGGTATAATCCCAGCACTTTGGGAGGCTGAGACAGGCAGATCACCTGAGGTCAGGAGTTCAAGACAAGCCTGGGCACCATGGCAAAACCCTGTCTCTACTAGAAACACAAAAATTATCTGGGCGTGGTGGCAGGTGCCTGTAAGCCCAGCTATTCAGGAGGCTGAGGCTGGATAATTACTTAAACCTGGGAGGCAGAAGTTGCAGTGAGCTGAGATCATGTCATTGTACTCCAGCCTGGGTGACAAGAACTGAACTCCTTCTCAAAAAAAAAAAAAAGAATAGAATAGAAAAGAAACTGTGGTACCTACATATGATGGAATACTACTCAGCCTTAAAAAAGAATGAATGAACAACATTTGCAGAGACCTGGGTGAGATTGGAGGCTATTATTCTAAGTGAAGTAACTCAGCAATGGAAAACCAAACATATGTTCTCATTGATATGTGGGAGCTAGGCTATGAGGATATAAAGGCATAAGAATGACAATGGACTTCGGGAACTTGTGGTGAAGAGTGGGAGGGAAGCGAGGGAAAAAAGATGACAAATATGGTGCAGTGTATACTGCTTAAATGATGGGTGCACCAAAATCTCACAAATCACTACTAAAGAACTTAGTCATGTAACCCAATACTCCAATAACTCATGGAAAATAAATAAATAAGCCTATGGAATTTATGAGACAGAATCGAGAGAGCTAACTTTAGTGTTTAAAAACTTTAATGAATAAGAAGAAAGAGAAAGGGAACAGAAACCTAAAGTCAAAATGACAGAAAACTTATCATATCTGGGGAAAGATATAAATGTCCAAGTATAGAAAAGTCAATGCTCTTCAATTAGATCCAACCCAAAGAAAACTACAAAAAGACACACTGTAAGCAAATAGTCAAAAAAACAAACAAACAAACAAACAAAAAACAAAGAAAAGAGAGCTTTGAAAGCAGCAAGGGAAATAAATATACTCACATGGAAGGGGATCCCCCCACCCAAAGATATCTGTGTATTTATCAGAATAAACTTTGCAGGCTAGGAGAGAGTGGATGATATATTCAAAGTAGTGAAAGAACAAAAACCTGTCAATGAAGAATATTCTACCTGGCAAAGTTTCTTTTAGAAATGAAGGAGATATACTTTCCCAAACAAACAAAAATTAAGGGAATTAATAAGTACTAGATCTGTCTTACATAAAATGATAAAGGGAGTTCTTCAGTCTGAAATAAAAGGATGCTAATTAGTAGCATAAATGCTTATGAAAATAAAAACTCACTGGTATAAGTAAGTACAAAGTCATATTCAAATTTCTCTAATACTGTAATGATAGTATGGACATCAATTATATCTCTAGTAAAAAAGGTAAAACAAACTTACAATCAATAACTATAACTATAATAATTTATAAAAAGATACATAATATAAAATGAAATAAATTGTGACATAAATCTAAAATGTGGGGAGGGAATAAAGTGTAGGGTTATTATATACAATCAAAGTTGTCATCTGCTTAAAATAAACTGATATAACTATAAAATGTTTTCAGTAAGCCTCATGGTAACCAAAATCAAACCCCTATCATGAATATACAAAACATAAAAAGAAATCAAAGCATACCACTACAGAATATCAGCAAATTGCAAAGAAAAATGGCAACATAGGAATAAAGGGATCTACAAAACAGCCAGAACACAATTTGCAAAATGACAATAGTAAGTTCTTACCTATTAATAACTACTTGAATTATAACTAAATTAAATTCTCCAATGAAAGAGTTACTAAATGAATTAAAAAACAAAAAGACCCAGCTAAATGCTGCCAAAAGAAACTCAATTCAGCTTTAAGGACATATATAAATGGAGAGTGAAGGGATGGAAAAAGATTTTCCATGCAAATGGAAACCATGAGAGAGAAGGAGTAGCTATACTTATATCACACAAAATAGACTTTAAGTCAAAAACTACAAAAAGGAACAAGGAAGGTTATTACAAAACAATAAAGGGAGCAATCCATCAAGAGGCTACTATATATAAATCATAAATATACATGCACCCAACATCAGAATACTGCAATACATAAAACAAATAATAGATGTTTAGGGAGAAATATACTGCAATATGATAATATAAGGGACTTCAATACCTCACTTTCAACAACACATAGGTCATTCAGGAATAAAATCAACAGGAAAACTTTGGATTGAATTCAGCTTTAGAGCAAATGAACCTAACAGACCTAAAAGGGTCATTTCATCCTTGCAGACCTACAGAGCATTTCATCCCACAGCAGCATATGTGAAACACTCCATAATACATTGTATGTTGAGCTAAAAAACAAGTCTTAAAAATGTAAGAGAATTGCAATTGTATCAAGTATGTTTTCCAACTACAATGGTATTAGAAAACAATAGGAGAAATTTCAGAAAACTGACAAATATGTAAAAATCAAAGAACACATGCTTGAACAACTGGTGGGTCAAACATGAAATCCAAGGGAAATTTTAAATATCTTGACACAAACAGAAATGAACAAACAAGATACCAAACATATGAGATGCATGAAAAACAACTATAAGAGGAAAGTTGCAGTGATAAATACTCCCATGAAGAAAAGAGAAATATGTAAAATAAACAACGTAAGAATACACTTCAGCAAACTAGAAAAACAAAACATATGAAAGTAATAATAATTTTTTTAAAAAAGCAAGCTAGTAGAAAGAAGGAAATAACAAAAGTCAAGCCAGGCACAATGGTTCACACCTATAATGCCAGCACTTTGGAAGACCAAAGCCAGAAAATTACTTGAGGCCAGGAGTTTGAGACCAGACTGGGCACCATAGCAAGACCCCTTCTCTACAAAACATTTAAAAATTAACCTAGTGTAATGGCATGTACTTATAGTCCCAGCTAGTAGGGAGACTGAGATGGGAGGATCACTTGAGCTCAGGAGTTGGGAGCTGCAGTGAGCCATGATCACACCACTGAACTCCAGCCTAGGCAACCAAGTGAGACTCTGTCACTAAAATAATAACAATAATAATAACAAAGATCATAGTAGAATTTAATAGAATGGAGATAAGAAGAACGAAAGGAACAATGAAACTAAGAGTTAGCTTTTTGAAAAGATAAACACTTGACAAAACTTTAGGTACAATAAATTTTAAAAATTTATAATTTATAAAGAATTAGAAGATAATATATTATAAATAATATCACAGAAATGAAAAGCATAATAAGAGACGACTATGAATAATTATACACTAACAAATTGAATAAGCTAGAAGTAGTAGATAAATTTCTGGAAGTATACAACCTACAAAGACTCATTAAGAAGAAGAAAATTTGAACAGACCAATAACAAGTAAGGACATTGAATTCTTAATAAAACCCTGCAGACATATAAACTTCTGGCACCACACAGCTTCACTGCTGAATTATATCAAACATGTAAAGAATTAATGCCAATTCATCTCAAACTATTCCAAAAGATTGGTGAGGAGGGAACACTTTGAAAATCATTTTATGAAGCTATGATACCCTGATACCAAAGCCAGAGTATGACATTACAAAAAAAGAAAATTATAGGCCAATACCCCAGATGATCAAAGTTGCAAAAATCTTCAACAAAATACTAGCAAATCATTTAAACAGCACATCAAAACGTTCATATATGATGATAAAATATTTCTGCAATGCACGGATATTTTAATATACACAGATCAGTATACGTGACACACCAGATTAAGAAAAAAATTAACAGAATAAAATCATATGTTTATCTTGATGTAGAAAAAGCATTTGACAAATTCAACATTTTTTATGATAAAAACTGTTAAAATTGGATATAGAAGCAATGTACCTCAACATAATACATGCCATATGTGACAAGCCCTCAGTTAATGCCATACTCAATTGGTAAAGTTGAAATTTTTTCATCAGATATCAGAAACAAAAGTATATCAATTCACACCACTGCTATTCAATGTAGTATTGAAAGTCCTAGCCAGAGTAATTAGGCAACAACAACAACAAAAAAACCGAAATGCATCCAAATCAGAAAGGAAGAAGTAAAGCTTGTGTTTGCAGACATCATGATCTTATATAGAAAACCCAAGGCAGGGCATGGTGGCTCACACCTGTAATCCTAACACTTTGGGAGGCTGAGACGGGCAGATCACTGGAGGTCAGGAGTTTGAGACCAGCCTAGCCAACAGGGTGAAACCCCATTTCTACTAAAAATACAAAACTTAGCCAGGTCTGATGATGCATACCTGTAATTCCAGTTTCTTGGGAGGCTAAGGCAGAAGAATTGCTTGAACCTGAGAAGTGGAGGTTGCAGTGAGCGGAGATCACACCATTGCACTCCAGCCTGGGTGACAAGAGTAAAATTCCATCTCAAAAAGAAAAACAAAACAAATCATGAAGACTCTGCCAAAGACGAACTTAGAAGTAATAAAAAAAAAATTTAGTAAAGTTGTAGGATACAAAAGCAACATAAAAATCAGTAGTGCTTCCTGTTGGTGGGAGTATCAATTAGTTCAACCATTGTGGAACGCAGTAGAATCTAGAACCAGAAATACTATTTGGCCCAGCAATCCCATTACTGGGTATATACCCAAAGGATTATAAATCATTCTACTATAAAGACACATGCACATGTATGTTTGTTGAAACATTATCCGCAATAGCAAAGACTTGGAACCAACTCAAATGCCCATCATTGACAGACTGGACAAAGAAAATCTGGCACATATACACCATGGAATATTATGCAGCTATAAAAAATAATGAGTTCATATCCTTTGCAGGGACAAGGATGAAGCTGGAAACCATCATTCTCAGCAAACTAACACAGGAACAGAAAATCAAACACCACATGTTCTCACTCATAAGTGGGTGTTGAACAATGAGAACACATGGACACAGGGAGGGGAACATCACACACTGGGGTCTGTTGGGAAGTTGGGGGCTAGTGGAGGGATAGCATTAGGAGAGATACCTAATGTAGATGACAGGTTGATGAGTGCAGCAAACCACTATTGCATGTGTATACCTCTGTAACAAACCTGCACTTTCTGCACATGTATCCAAGAACTTAAAGTATAATTAAAAAAAAAACTTCAAAACATCTACTCAAAAATAAACAAAAGTGAAGATAATTAAAAACTAGGGAAAAATCCATAGTGTTTCAATACATGAACAATCAACTATCTAACAAATTTTTAAAATCTGTTACAATAGCATGAAAAAAGAATAAAAAGTATTCAGGAATAAATTTCACCAAAAAGGTAAAAGATCTGTACACTGAAAACTGTCACCATTAAAAGAAACTTAAGAAGAAAAAAAAAATGGAAAAATATCATATGTTCATGGATTGGAAGAAATAACATTATTAAAATGATCACACACCCAAAGTGATCTACTGATTCAATATAATTTCTATGAAAATTTCAATAGCATTTTTCACAAAGATAGAAAAAGCAATCCTTAAACTTGTATGGAACCACAAAAGACCCTGAATATTTAAAACAATATTTAGAGAGGACTAATCTGAAGGCATGAGGCTTCATGATTTCAAACTATATTACAATTCAGGAATTAAAACAGTCCAGTTCTGGAATAACAACATACATATATACCAGTGGAACAGAATATAACTCAGATATGAACCCAGACTTATACAGTCAACTAATATTTGACAGAAGCACCATGAGTACACAGTGAGGAAAGAATAGTGTCTTCAATAAATAATGTTGAGAAGTCTCTATAGCCACATGCAAAAGAATAAAACTGGACTTTTATCTTATGCCACTCACCAAAAACACCATCAAAGTGAGTTAAATACTGAAATGTAACATATTAAACTCTAAAAATCCAAAAATAAAACATAGGAGAAAAGCTCCTTGACTTTGGTTTTGACAATAATTTTCAGTATGACCTCAAAAGCACAAGCAACAAAAGCAAAAATGGACAAATAGGATTATGTCAAACTAAAGTATTTCTGCACAGTAAAGGAAAACATCCACAAAGTAAAGATGGAACCTACAAAATGGGAGAAAATATTTGCTAACTACTAATATGAGATCAAGAGTTACTAAAAATATGTCAGGAACTCAAACACTCAAGGACAAGGAAACAAATAGACTGATTAAGAAATGGACGAAAGACCTGAATAGATTTTTTTTTTCCGAAAAAGACACACAAATGGCCAACAGGTATATAAAAAATGCTCAACATCACGAATGATCAGAAAAACACAAAACAAAACCACAATGATATATCACCCCACTCCTGATAGAATGGCTACTATGAAAAATGTAATAGGATAACAACTGTTGATGAGGATGTGGAGAAAAAGAAACACTTTCATGCTGTTGGTGGGAATATAAATTAGTTCAGACATTATGGATAATAGTACGAAGAACTTTTTCCTCAAAAAATTAAAAATAAAATTCCATACAATCTGTCAGTCCCACTACTATGTAATCTCCAAAGAAAATAAAGTCACGGAGAGAGATCCAAGATGGCGGATTAGGAGCAGCTCAGGATTGCAGCTCCCAGTGAAGGTGCAGAGGGTGAGTGGACGCTGCATTTCCAGACGGATTTTTATTACCCCCAGACCAGGAGATTCCCAGTCGGAGCACCCCCACGGGTCGCTAGTGCGGCTGTTTTGGCCGGCGCGGCTGTTTCGGCCGGCGCGGC
>CAUYQU010019253.1:0-48632 GCA_963574635.1 Cheracebus regulus | reverse complement strand
CCCCTATTCCTTCCTGTCTCCATTGTTAAACACAATTATTGGCATAAAAGAGGTTTTTAATATGCATTTTTAGACTGTATTCTAGCCTGGGCAATAAAACAAGAATCCCATTCTCTCTCCCTCTTTCTCTTCCTCTTTCTTCCTATCTTGCATTCTTTTTTCTTTCTTTTGCTGTTTCTTTCTTTCTCCGTTTCTCTCTTTTTCTAAAATCTCTTCCTCTTTCTTTCTCTTTCATTTTTTTCTTTCTTTTGCTGTTTCTTTAAAAAAAAAATAAATAAGAACTTTAATACCTAACCACACCAAATATTTTATAGTACAAATTCTTTTGAAGAAAGTAGTAGATTCTTTTCCACTCTGCTGTCTGTGCTGCTGCTTCCAATGGCAAGCATGTTGAAATTCACGTAAATAGAACCCACTTTTGGATAAATTGATCATAGTTGTATTTTACTGAGCAGGTACTATGTGCAAGACTCCATTTAATTCCTTAAGTGTATTTTCTTATTAAAACCTCACATTCATGTTAAGAAACAGGTGTTATGATCATTTCTGTGTAACCGATGAGGAAACTGAGTAACAGGAAAGTTAACTTGCTTGACTATGCAGAACTAATAATTAAGGTTGGGCTGTAGATGCAGTACTAGCCCATATGACTTTAGCACATACCTTCTAAAAACTGACCTCCAATATCACACACTGAGTTGTTTCTAGTAGAAAAAGATACATGAATTTTTCAAGACGTGTTTTTAAACATGTATTTGAATAAATAAAAGATAATTAAGGGCATAGAGTAGAATGGTCATTGCATGCTAAAGACTGAATAGGTACAAAACCTTTAAAGACTATATTCTTTAAGACAAAGGCAAGACAGATGTGAGAATAACAAGAAGAATTTACCAAATGGAAATCTAAAAAACTGAAGTGTGAAAACAGCAGTAATAAACAATTCGTAAATGAAGAGATTTGGGGCATGTCATATTAATAAGGAAAACTTCTTGATGGAAGTAGGAGTTTGAGATTAAAGGGACAAAATTACAATGCGTAGAATGGAATGGAAGGAGCTGTTACATGAGTAAGGGAAAATCTAGGGAATGTTCTGAAGGAATTCTGCCAAGCCCTTAGAGACCAACAAATGGGGCCATGATCGGAGAAAACGGCACACCCTAAATTGTTTCAGGGAAGACTTACACGTGATATTAGAATGAGGACTGAGTGGAGTGGCTTATACAGCCCATTTTGGGGAGCAATAAGCCTGAGAACCTTGAAAAGAGTTTCAGAATGGAGATGATGCGGTACGAATGAGGAACACAGGGAAATAATGTTCGTGGCGCTTTGGGGAAACTTACAGAGAGATTAAGCTATTTAGTGGACTTCTAAGGGAGTGGGAAATGTGAGAAACATTTTATACACAGAAATGTATTGCATTTCTGTAAATGATATATATTTTAAAAAAGAAGGAGGTTGTCCAGAGCTCAAGAGAATGTTTGTCACTGGCACTGTTGGAGAAGTAAGACAGTGTAAAATAAAATACAGAACCGAGTTGTAAAAGTAGACTTCTGGAGTCATGGGACACATATAGATAGGAATTGTATACATACAATAGCAAATTCTGCAGTACCCTAATAGTCTTAGGTACAGGTTAAGAAAGACCTAGATGCAACCTGCATGATAATGGAAACAGGTCAGTTACAATGATCCAGGGAGGACTGAGGAAGAAGAAAACTACTAGATATTCACAAGAGAACTCTCAGTGAGAGAAGGGATTGAGGAAAACTAGAAAACAGTAATTCCTTCAAATTTTACCTCCTTCTGTTATTATGTCAAATTTTTAGGTTTGCATTAAAATAAATATTTTAATTTCAGCAGATAACTGCTAGAAACTATGATAAAATATACATTTTTTTCTGATTTTCTACTACCTGAAAAAATGAATCTTAAACTTTTCAATTTAGCTAAATTGAAATACCTAAGAGATAATATATATAGTAGAAATACCTAAGAGATAATACATGAAGTACCTCAATAAAAGTTGAAATTAAAAGTTTTAATCTAATATTTTGTTTCTTAAGGTGTAATTGTGTTAGGTTTTAAATGACCATGTCAAAATACATCAAAATAAGGAGGAAATGATTTTACAAAGATTGAATCAGAGCTAATACATTCATTCTATTTCAATGCATTGCTACAGTAGGGAAATGAGGATATTTGTTTCTTTTCAGTTCCTCCTCCATCCTCTGCCCCCAGAGTGTTTATATGTTAGGGAGAAGCACCATAGCTGGGGATAATTAGTTTGGTGTTTGGGATCAGTTCCCAGATAATAACACTGTGCCCCAGAGACCTTATGAAAGAACAGTACGTATGAAACTCTGAGTTCTAACTGAAGCCCAATCATTCACTCACATTCTGATTCCTTGAGCAAGTTACTTAACCCATCCCTGGGTCTCTGTGCAGCACATGAAAAATGATGCCTGCTTTAAACAATGTGGTATTAGCAATTTAACGATGGCATAATGCCTTGAAAATAAAAAGCTGTACTACAGAAATTAAGGTTAAATAAGAATGCAGAAAACAAAGAAAGAAACAAACTCAGGAATACGTGAAGAAGAATTCCCGGAAAAGCCCCTCAAGAGGCCAGGGCTCCCTGCAGGGTCTTGTTTTGCACAGCAACTAAGTCAATAGACCACCCTTCATAGGTAAGACAGGCTGAGGAACCTGTGAACTTCTCACTGGATAAGCACACATTAATTTGGTACAGGTGTTGCTTTTATATGCTGAGGGAGCACATTCACAATGTCCTGTAGCCTTCCTACTCATGAGGTGGTCTGCGCTGAGGAAACACTAGGTTGTCATTTAAAACCTGTCAGCACACCAGACGGATGTAAGTGGTTAGAGTGCTGCGGGCTGACTTACTTTTGGTACCCTGAATGGACAGAGAAGATGTGAAATACTCAAGAAAAATTTCAGAAGGATGGGAAACTATACAGGTCAATGGCTCTTTACTCAAAAATATCAAGGACCCATGGTTTTCAGATTTTTGGTTTCTTTTGGAAGTAGGAGGTGTGCCTATGTACATATACACCTACATATGTATCTACACACACACACACACACACACACACACACACACACACACAGAGTATATTATGTAACCTCACATGGTGATACTGAAGCATCATGTTATAATCCAACACATCATTATTTCTGCTATAAAATGTGAGCAGAACAGATAAACATTATAAATAACCTCACATCAGTTCAGGTCAAATTTTCTTGGTAAATGAATAATCAAACAATTTTAGCATTAAGAATTTGTCTTTAGAACATCAAAATTGTAGAAAACAGATTGTCGATCTGTTGAAAAAAAGGACAACTCTGTGGTTGAAACTAGAAACTTAACTTTATAGGGCAGAGTGCCTTATGGCCTGGACTAAATAAATTTGCGAGTAAAAATTGTTTACTTAGGTGGGGATTATCATTATGATTTAAGGACTACAATTTATTTAGCTTACTGTCAAATAGTTTTTGTGAATTTTTTTAACCTGAAATCCATGGGCCCATGGGTAGGCTTTGGGGGGAGGAACACGATCCCAATTAAATCCCGAAATCATGTGCGCATTTCTGTATAAATGTGCATTTTTCCAAGGAAGATGGGTTCATGGCACAAATGTCCGAGCATTCTGCGCATCAGAAAAGTTCTGGTTTATGTCATTAAAACAGAAGTTAATGACAACAGTCCGAAAGGTCATCTGACATTAATATTTTAGTAACACATTGCATGCTCTTTACCATAGCTAAGAAGCCACACATAGCCCCGCCCCTCCCATCTGCACTCTTTTTGCCTCTCATTCCCATTGCCCAGTTCATTGGCTTTGTCCCCACTGGCCTTCCTTATGTTTCTTATGCTCAGCCCACTCATCCCTGCCTCGAAGTTTTGCTGCTTGCTGTTTTCTCTACTTGGTGAACCTGCCCAAGGCCTTCCCATTGCTAGATAATTTTTGTTATTTAAATCTCAGCTCAGATGCACCTCCTCCTAGAAGCCTTCTCTGACTATGAATCCAAAATCACTTTCTATTTCCTCTCTATTGCGCCATTCTGCCATATTGCCTTCATAATACAGTCACGGGTGGCATGGTAGACACGGCAGACTTCGTAGCACTTACCCTCTAACTGAAATAATCTTGTATATTTATATATTTACTTTTTTTCTTATCTCCCAACCTAGAATGTAACTTCCTTGTGTCCTCTACGTCCAGAATACTGGTTGGCATATAGCGGGTCTTCAGTGAATATTTGTTGAATGAATAAACAATGGAATGGATTAAATTCATTGCAGTAATAATGCAGCCTATTGTGGAAAATAGGAATTGCTAAGTAATGGTCAGTTTAAAGCCACTGTGTAAGCCAGTGAAGTTACTTCTCTTTTGGCTTATTTTCCTGATCAGTACAGTTTACCTTCCGTGTAAATTTATTGTGAAATTTAAATGAGTGCATTTAAGACACGTGGCACACAGGTGGCATAAATGTAGTCTAATACATTTGCTAAATATTATTGTTATTATTGCCGCTTTGGAAGATATTTTAAAAATTACTCAAATGAGACTAAAGACATAACCAAGAAATGAAAATAGATATCCTCTCAAATTTGTGATCTGAGATTTCAGATAAAATTATTTTAAGATATGTATATATTATATATATGACAGTCATTTTAATATAAATTTTATTTCCTGAGTAGATATTGAAATGAATAAATTTTAACTTCTGAATAGATATTTGGAGTTGAAAACAGAACATAAAAGTGTTTTATTAACTTGAGTACTATTTTGGATTCCAATTTTTGAGCGTTAATAAAAGTTCAAAACTAAATAATTTTCTGGATGCCATGGCTCATGCCTGTAATAGCAGCACTTTGGGAGGCCGAGGTGGGCGAATCACCTGAGGTCGGGAGTTTGAGACCAGCCTGACCAGCATGGAGGAAACCCCGTCTCTACCAAAAATACAAAATTAGCTGGGCATCGTTGCACACTCCTGTAATCCCACCTACTTGGGAGGGAGGCTGAGGCAGGAGAATCGCTTGAAGCCGGGAAGCATAGTTTGCGGTGAGTCGAGATTGTGCCATTGCACTCCAACCAACCTCGGAAAGAAACAAGAGTGAGACTCCCTCTAAAGAAAAAAAAAAAAGAAGAAGAAGAAGAAAAGAAAAAAAAATAAATTAAATACATGCTTTGATCTTTTATGTTATATCGACACAATATATAAACAGAATACAAGTAGTCATCATCGTATCTGAAACTCTCCAGAATTCAACAGTCTCTGCATTAGTAATTCTCTAGAAAATTTGGCTATCTTGAATATTCGTTTGTATTTACAAAAGGAACACTCAGAATATATTGGCTAACGAGATAAATGGAGAATGTGATTTGGGGGATGTGATCCCAGAAACTAATTTTACTTCGGAGAATGTTGCTAATATTCTGTAGCAGTAGAGTTAACAAGAGATTTTTCTATTTAATTCTAGCTAAAAAATGATTTCCAATTCATTTTAGTACTTTTATTAATATTTTGTTGATTAGTTTTCTATCCCATTTTGCTGAAAAATGTAATAAACCAACCTCCTAAAATCACTGGATGTGTCCTTATTCCATTTATTAAATATCACACCCTAAATATTTCTTTTCTTCTGTTTTCTTCCAAGTCATGCATGCCCTAGCCTTCTTATCATCAACGGAAGGAACAATTGCATAGCTTTATAATATTTTAGAACTGAAAGAATCCTTAGAGATCATTTAGTACCATTCTCATCATTTAAAAGTGAGAAAACTGCAGCACAGAAAGGAAAATGTATCCGAGATCATCCAGTGAACTAACATAGATCAGGGACTAGAACCCATTTCTGACTTCCTTCCTTCAGCTCTCTGTTAATTCTCAAGCTGCAGTCACCCCATAACGGGCTCAGCACAGGCTGTGGGCCGAGTCACTTCTTAGTTTAAAAAGTCATAATCACAAAAAAGGTTGTCAGCTTTTTTAATGGAGAGAGATTGCCCTAGAAAAGAGAGAGAACCGTGAGGAGAAAAATGTTTTCATTTGGAGATAAATTCTCCAAGGTCACTCACTTCCACCTTTGTTCTCGCGATAATTCTTTGTTGTGTGAGTTCTGGGTTAGCTCAATGCTAGTGATTCCATTTCCTTTCCTTAATGCTATTTCTTCTCCTTCTTCCCTCTGTGAGATATTTTGTCATCTTTGGGTAGAATCTAGCAAAGCAGTTAAAAGGCTTAGCAAATACATCCAGTTAAGCAGACTTCCTTTATATAAAATTAAATTTTAAAAATGTAGTCAATTATTAGGATAAGAAGTGCAAAGAAAATGGCAAATTCTTTTCTCCTAAAATAGCCAGAAAATTAAACTAAGAAGCATTGTGCAGAAAATCAGTCAATTGTTAAATTCATTTAACCTACACAGACATACTCTGTCGTTTGCCTCTTTTTCTTTCTTTTAAAACAGGACCTTTCAATATGTATCTTTAGAGTCCCTAAAAAATGCTACAAGAGAGGAGTAGTGAAATACACTCTTGCCATTGTGTAAATTTTCCATGTTTGTTCTCAGAATTTATGCCATGTTTTAAACCAGGGATTGTAATCTTATTTTGCTCACTCTGAAGGCAAGATAAGATTCCAAGCATTTCTAAAATAGTTGGTGTAATTTATTGTCATTGCAGTGCAGTCAGATTTAAACCCTTGTGGACCCTGATGTCACAAAACAGTTATTCAGAGTTCAAAGGGGTAGGCCTACACATGCGATTAAGTTATCACTAATGGAACTACGCTAACCCTTGCTGTGCCCTAGCTGCTCCTGGTGTTCCAAAGATTATGTGATTCGCAAAAGCCTTCACATACCTATTGTGCATATTTTATTGCATCAATCATAGCTGTCAGAGTCAAACACATTCAATGAATTGCTTCCCACCAATAACCCCCAAACAATTTCAAAATCAAAAATCATGTTTCTTCATGAATACAAACATTTCTTGACAAACTTCCAGTGCCAAATGTGGTTTCCATTTGCTGTTTTTGGATTTATTTGACTGTGCCAAAGTTCAGGTGTGCCAGCTCTTTGTAATAAGCCATTTGGATGAAAGCTTGGCCAGCTCAAAGGATCCTGATGTATTTTATTGCTGCCTTTTAAGATTATTGTTCAGAAATACCAAGTCTAATTTTGAAATCAATTAGCCATTCGGTCTGATGAGGTGTTGGCCCAGCTCGGGTTCACACCCGCTGTCCACAGATTATTGTTCACTTGAGTCAAGTCCTTAGTATCGCGCTGTTCCCCAGCATCTGGTGGACACATGTTTGATGTTCTCGCAGAATGAGCTGATGGTTTAAATAGCAAACCCTAACGAAGAAAGCTTTGTACCTTGGCTGCTGTTAGCCAGCAAAACAAACTTTTTTATAATGCTCTGTAAAAAGAGAGAGAGAGAAAGTAAAAGAAGAGGAGAACTTCATTGCTTTCATATTTTATTTTGTTTCTTTAGGATTTTTATCTAGGAAACTCAACTCTTCAAAATAAGTGTTAGATTGAATGGACGTAATGAGAAAGGAATTAAATTATTCACTACCTACTGGTACTAGACACATAGTCCTGTTTCCTCGGGTCCTCCCCACAACCAGGCTGGAGGTGTAATATCTTTCCCAGAAAGCTGCTTCCAGAAGGGGTCTGTAGCTTTCCCTCACAGTCAATCAGCACTTGTGAAGGTGCAAATTCTGCTTGGCGGGGGCAGTGCTTCTGGGAACAGTGCCAGATGCCCCAAACACCACCCATGCTGTTCAAAAGAAGTAGCAGACAGTCAAATATAAAGCGAAACTACCCCTTCCTCAGGTTTCCAACTCGCTGGCCACCTAACTTCTTCATACAGAAGGGAGATCTGACTTGTCCTTTTACACGACACCACTGAGACCCGAACAGAACTCCTTTGGAGTTCTCATGAGAAGCCAAATGATAGCAGGGTAGATACTGACTGGCTGGGTATTTTCCATGATTTTTCTTAAATTTTGTAGATAAGAACATTTTCTTCTTGTTTTCTCAACTCTGCAACAAAGTCATTTATAAATGCAGAGTGAATGTACTTAATACATTATTTATATTAATAATATAATAAGGATTCAGTGGGATAATAGGAGATCAAATGGCATGGAGAACTGCATACTCCTCTGTAGCTCTCATTCCCTCTCACTGAGCTGTTAATGAATCATTAAGACCAGCAACATTGGTTATGTACATTCTCACGTGCATCACTCACTTTCTCTTAAAGGAGATTCATTTGTTTTTATTCATTCAACAACAAATATTTACTGAATGTCTCCTGTTTTTTCTGCACTGGGAAAGCTACAGGCAGAAAAACAGAATTGGTATCTAACCTCATGAAGTTTATAGTCTGTGTGTGAAGAGAGATGTCAGAGAAGTAAAAAATTAATCATTGAGTTTAAGCCTAAAAATAAGAAAAATGAGGAAAAGAAGTACTAGTTACATATTTAAATTGTTACTTACATCTTGAACAAACAAGTTTTATTAAAAATCATCTCATGTTCTGAATGTTTTCAATAGGAAGGGTACAATGTTTCCATGTATAAGAAGCATATGCTGTTAAATAATTTCTATTGTATTTTAACTGTGTATTTAAATAACTATTTCCTGCCAGATGCAGTAGCTCATGACTGTAATCCCAGCACTTTGGAGGGCCAACGTGGGAGGATTGCTCAAGACCAGCCTGGACAACATAGTGAGACCCTGTCTTTACAAAACCCACAAAAATTAGCTGGGCATGATAGTGCATGCCTATAGTCCCAGCTACTAGGGAGGCTGAGGTGTGAGGATTGCCACTGCACTCCAGCCTGGTAGATAGAGTTTATATGAAACCCTGTTTCAAAACAAAATAAAACAAGCCATTCCTACTTACTGAGCATACATTATATATGCATCATTCCATCATGCTTTATCACGTGTAATCCCTACTCCCATTTTTAAAAAGTACCTATTTACTGATAAAGACACTGAGAATCACAGTGGCAAAGGAATCAGTGGCTCTGATCACAGAGCCTGTACATTAGAGCTGAGATTAAATTAAGGTGATATTTAGTTCCAAGCTTCTTGCTATTTCCAACATTACTGATTGCCTCTCAACTGCCAAACTCTTAATAATAAGTGGAAAAAGCTACTTCATTATTATTGAAGTTGCCAGTTAAATGGTCAACAAATAAGTAGCTCTGAACCTGCAATACCAATTCTCTTCAGGTGTGTTCAGATATAAATGATGGACACACAAGTCTCTACCACCTTTACAGGTAACAAAAGGCATAGATACCTGCAGAATAAGTATACTTAGCAACCTATGGGGAAACCTGAGAGGAGAATTTGTTTTCCTTTACTAAAAGAGAGGGAGAAGGCAGTTGAGAGAAGAGCTTCTGAAGAGGGGAAGCTGCATGATTATCCTTCTGTTGTTTTGTTCTGAAAATATAGGTTTGTACTCTGATCACTTTGGTTACTTCCTGGGGATCTTTTTCTTAGTTTTCAAAGAAACATGAAAAAATATAGTGATTTAAAGGGGAGAAGGTTATTATACGGAGCCACAGAGCGTGACATTTATTCCAGTTCCTGCAAATTTCTTTATCAAAGAAATATACTTTGAGATTGATGTTATAATAATAAATTCTGACTTTCTTAATATTTCTAAAAACAAAGATGACCACTTGCACCAAAGTACCAAAGTAGAATTAAGGTTATAACTATGGCGGCAAGTTACTGTCATTAAAAAGTACTGCTGTTCTAAGTTTCTGGCTGGATAAAAGATGATATATACTAAAGGATGATAAAGACTAGATGGCTTATTTTTTCTTCTAACATGGAAAATATCTCAGCTAATTTTTATTATAAACAGAATACGACAAGAAGTTCAACAAAGAAGTAGGATTTTAGCATTCCTAAACCCCCTGTGAATCTTTTACACTCCAGAAACTTAGTTTCTGTACTGCCATACCTCAAAATGTAAATCTCGGTAATTTATTTGTCTTTGATTTTTTTTTATATCCGTTAGTAGACACTTTGACCTCAATATAAGAGGATTCTTGGTAGTTTAAAAACATAACCACTGATATTAATAGTTATCTTCAGATTAAAAAACCACATTGGAACAGTATAACAAAGGGATGCATTTTATAATTTTCAGCATGACTCCATATTGTCAAGGTGACTGAAATTCAACAGTCTACAATAACGTTGCTTGTTGTTACTGTTGGTAATTATTGTTCCTGTGAAGCACAGCCTAGAATCTTCTGATGCACAGTGACCATACCTTGCTCGCCTTTTTCCAATTCATCCAGTCATCTGTCTTACTCTTTTATCAACAGCATAACAATTTTAGCCTTCATATTGGCTAGAAATTGGCAAACAGCAATGAGGGACTACGACATATAAACTCTATCACAACCATCTTTTGTATATTCTGATTCCTGTTGAGAAATGGAAAGAAATATGATCCAATGTTTCAGAAATAATGCATTAATATAGACAGTGGACAGAAATCTATTTTCATTTTTTCCTGATACATTTTTCCACATATTTCACAGTTAGAAAAAAAAATCAAAAATATTACAGAAAGATGTCTTTACTTTCACAGTGACATCCTAATTTTTTTTTCAGTTTGGTTTTGGTTTATTAATTAATGATGAATATAAACATTTTGCCATCAGCAACTGTAGTATGGAAAAGCACTTAAATATACCTTCCATGAAAATTCTATTGAATACAAATTTTGAACCATTTTTAATATATTATTTTCTCATTTTTGGGAAGACATTGGAGATTAATAATATATACTGTCTTATTTGTATAAAATAATTAAAACAAATTTAAATGTGGATAATGCTTTATTTATTTCCTGAAACAGTTAAACACATTACATATATACCTCTGAAAAGTACAGCTGGGTTATTGGGTGCTTTTGTAAATGAAGAAGAAAAGAAGAAGAAGATTTGAATCAAGTATGTACAGCATTTTGCATCCTGATTTTCTTATAAATATTTTTCATGGTTACTAAACATTCTTTGAAGATGTGATTTATAACGGTTACAGGGCATTACATTGAATGTATGTATTGTAATTTATTCAGTTTATCTTTTATTATTGAGTTTTGTTATTTTTTCTATTATAAATAAAGTTGTGATGACTATTCTTGGACATAAATCTTAGTTTGCATCTCCAAATTCATTCCATATGATTATTCTCCAGACATAGAATTGCCAGACCAAGGTGTGCAGACATTTCTAAGGATCTTGATTCATACTGGCAACATATCCTTTCAAGATACTCTAATTCTTGCCTGCAGCATTTGAGAGCATCTGCTTTACCCAAACAACACTAGATATTACTCTCATTTATTTCTTATTTTTTTTAAAAGGGGAAGTAATATTTCATTTTAATTTCTTAGACTGAAAATAAAATTGAACCTTACTGGATATATTGAATGACTATTTACATATTTTTAAACATCATCTGTTCCTGTCTTTATATGTAATCTTAGTGATGTGTTTGTATATTTTTGCAGGAGTTTTTTGTTAATTAGGATTTTGTCCACTAATTAGCAATGAGTTTTATAATACTTTTCTAATTTGTAATTTTCTTTTAATGTTTTTTTTGTTTCAAATATTTCATTTTTATGTTGTTAAAATATTCTGCTTTTGCCTTAGTGGTCTGCCTTCACTTTGATGCCTAAGTTCTTCACCTTGAGATCAGATCATACTCATCTATATTTTCTTCTTGGTCTCTTATGATTTCTTTTTTTCTTTCTCAAATATTAAGCCTGTTCAACCATTTAATTGTGTAGATGGTTAAACCATGCTGTTGCTTGGTAGAAGTAAGAGTATGACTTCATTTTTTCCCCAAAAGTTGAATATATTATTTAATGGCTACATTCTTTTCCAAATGCTTTTATGTGCCATCCTTCTTATATGCTATATTCTCATTTTTTGTAATGTTTTCTGTTTCTTGGAGCTCTAGGTGGTTTTATTTTTGTGTCAATATCACCATCCTTTATTAGCTACAATAGTTTTAGAACACATTTTTAGATCCTCATGAAAGTCTCCTCCTACAACTTTTTTTTCCCCCTACTTGTCTTGAAATTTGACATTGTACACTTAAGAAAAATTTAGTTAACAACATAGTTTTGACATTTTAATTCAAATCCTGGACTTTGGTTTCTTTATCCAGTGTTCCATCTTAGACTGTACTTGCTTGAAGTTTTAAAATTTGTGTCCTTATACAATATTTTCAAATTCTCGCACTTTGTCACACCAGGGCAGTAAGTCAGAGTAAAAGGGACACTAAAATCATGGACTCAATGTGAGATAGAGACCTGAGAGAAAATACATAATACTTTTCTTTCCCCCTCCCCTCAATAGCATTTATGCTATTCAACATAGAATTCCCAGATCCACCCTGCACCCCCACCCTAATTAAGACAAAATTCACTTTGTCCAAGTTGTGTAGATACAGAAAAGATGCGTGTAAACAGATATATAAAAATTTCAAGTGGACAGGGGGATTCATTTACACAGTTGTTTTTTTATGTCTATAGATCTCTTTGCAAGTTTCAGAGGCTGTATAAAGCTGTAATGCAACCACCTTTCTGAGCAAACTTGTGTGTAAATACAGTTTATTTCACTTGAAGCCTGTCCCAGTGACTGATGGAAATTGTAGTAAAACTTCCACCTGGGTTGTCAACTACGGGAAACTTTCTTATTTATTTTTATTTGTCACAGCAGGTTAAGCTCACAAAGTCCAGGTGTTACATGGCTTTAAATCTGGACACAGGCACAGGAATAGTCTGTTGAAGGTAGTTTATTTAGGATTCCTAAATGTGAAGGGATTTAACAAAATGGATTTTATCCAGCTCTGTGGGTCAGGGTGTAAATTCAATGTACAATGACCAGAAATAGAACACAAAAGTAGTGCCAATAGAACAAAATTCTGTGGCATGTTCTATGATAATTCAACATATTTTCTGAACATGATGGGAAAGAAAAGAGCATGGAGACAGAGAAGCAGCAGGTTTTCTGGTAATTTACATCATTTTTTACAACATAGCTACAAGTGGTTATTCCTCTTAGCAATTTTTCTGGTTTTGTGTGAACTACCATGACTGCTATTACCAACAAATAAGATTTTATTTTCTAAATGTTTAAATAAAATGTTTTATAGATTTTAATCTTTTATTATTTTATCTTTATTTCACTTAATTTTTTAAACCTCATTCCCAAGGTTCTAATATATGCATTTACTTAGAAAAAACACTGCCTTCATGATTATTTTATTTCATTTTTAAAATTGTTTTCTTTTCAAATGGCTTTGCACAAACTAACATGGTGGTTCTTTGATTAACATGATAATTCACTGTACAGTAATTGAAAATATATAATTTATATAATTAGCCTGTCATACTGGCTATATTTTCTTTGTTTCCTTCCTAAAGCAACTGAAAATAAAATTTTCTTTTTGCCTTTACCTACATATCTAGCAGACGTCCATATCATCCATCCAAATGCTTCTACTTGTGAGTATACAACTAATTTGGATCCAATTAATGCACAAGTAATTAAAGTTGATTTTTGTATGTTACTCTAATTTTCCTCACACTGTGCTTGTGTTTCAATACTTAGGTATTTCATAAGCTGTCAGCTCATGAAACATTCCAGTTATAAGAGACTTTAGTTGACTCTCATAGGATGTATATAAGTACATGTATCAAATTGACCCATCTGGATAGCACAAAATTCCCAGACAAGACCGTTTGAACTGAGCCACTTGCGTGGTCTGCTGTAATAGTTTACTCTGTCCTGTTTTACATTTATATTTGACATTTGCTTTCTACTTCCTGTACATCAATACAAGAATTCAAGATCTTTTTCCAAGTTACCCCTTAGATTAAGTCTACACTTACCAATCTATATCTGTCAAAAATTGTAAGGGTTAAAAGGGAGAGTTAAAATTCTTACTTGATTCCACTGTAAAGCTAATTAATTCATCATAATGCAGTTATTACTTTTTTCAAAAGTATTTTGGCCCAACAGCACATTATTTTGTTACAAATAAGCCATTTGATATTGAGGTAAGAATTGGCAGAAAAATCCTGTATCAGGAATCTTTGAAATTCAAGATGTAATTCTGTTTTGTAGTTCTCATCCCAAAAATCTTCAGAAAATTTTAAAAAGGGAGAAGAAAGGAAGAATTCAACAACTCTATAAAAGGTAGAGAGTCAAAAGTCATGAGAAAATAATTATTTTATCTAACAAGTTACCACTATAAAAATTCTATAATTGACTACCCACTTGTTTCTTTTAAAACTATATTTTATTTTTATCTTAACCTAATTATGAGGTCATAACAAAATGTGAGACAAATAACTGTATGAAATTATGTTCCAAATGAAGAATGAATAGTACTTTGTATTCTGCAAAATATTTCTTCTCATCTATATTTCCTCACCTCTATTCTATAATCAGCAAATTATGTTGGAAAATTGGAATAATTAGGGATGTCTGTTTTCTTCTGTAACAGCTATTTATTACTTACATGCTCTTGAAGATATCGTTTACTCTGTCTTTTAGTTTTTTCTCATAATAGTAATATCCACCTCTCATATCTCACATGATTGTGTCATAATATAGATACGATGAAAGCAATACACCTGGAAACCACAATATGGCTATAAGATAAATGTCACTTAATCTTTGAGTTAATTTTGTTGTTGTTTTGTTCTTGATATATTTTTTATTTTCAATGTATACTTTGTGGAATTCCTGAATTCTTGTATTGATGTCCACATAGGTGACACAATCACATAGGGGAGTTTCAGTTATTTTCTGATTGACACATATCTAATTTTGTATTTCATAGCCTTTTTGGCTTTGCACCTTTCTTAAAGTGCTTTGTAGTATGCATAATTAAAAATAATTGAATCGAAAGCTTATTTAAGTTTGAAAATGTTTTGGATGTTTTATGATACCTTCTTAGCTGGGAAATGTAACTAATCTGAGAACTTCATAAAAGCCATGATTTGGAATTCATGTCCCAGACTTTTTCCATCCTTCCTCAAGCTCCACCTCACTCCCACCCCCAACATGTCTCTGGATGGAACAGAAAGTCACACTGGCCACTCACGTTGCTAAATCATCTATCATTTCCTTGGCAAGTTAAATTGGCCAATGCATACAACGAATTGAAGGGAAGGCAGTTTATTCTCTTTGAAGCCCCAGGCATTTTGTTTCCAAATAAACTGACTGAATTAGTGAGTCCCCATGTAATTTATGATTTTTCATTTACTTGACTTATTTCCATGATGATTGGAGATTAGTCCATTTTAAAGAAGACAAGAGAAATTGGGTTTAAGAAACATTAAAACTGACCAAAAAGCATACCAAGATCAAGTGGTTCAAAGTTATGGTGACAGATAGTCCTTGATTCATACCCCACTCAAGATAGAGAAAAACACATTTTATTTTGTTTATTTTTGCTAAAGCCTGTGCGTAAAGAATTTTAATTTTTATTTTATGCTTATAGGGATTTAAATCTGAGTTTTATATGAATTCTAAATTCACAACCAAACCCTTGGTTATATGGAGTTTATAGTTTAAAATGTGAAAAACTCTGTTTATAGTTGGAGTTGTGCCTGCTGGAGGATTAAGGTCTGAAGGCCATAGTGATGTCACTGGATTAGAGTTAGGAAGATACATTTTGGTAGGACTAAAACCAATGCCAAATTCATGACTCCAAAATTTATTATTGAACTCTAGACTGCCTACAACTTCATGACTCCAAAATTTATGATTGAACTCACAACTTTCCAGCTTATAGATTTAAGAGCATGCATGAATAAATAAAGAGTCTTGAACCTCAAAGTAAGTTCAGGGAAAATCAATGTGCAGTTTCGTACTTAAAATAGTGATCTAGGTAAAGCCAATGCAGTGATACTGTGTCTTGGCTGTGTGTGGGTGAGAAGACTATACCCCTTTAGATACCATTTAAATGATAATGTCTATAAAATTATACAAGAGTAGGCACTTGTTATGTTATTGGCCATCTGATCTTTCTAACATTTTGTTAGAATTTATTTTCTTAACTTTGGTCTCTTTTTGTCTATCTCAAGGGATAGTGGTAAGACTATCCACCTTGAAAAACAACTCCAAAATCTAATTAAGATATTCCTTGACCTTTACTCAAGAATTATGGTTTTTAAATTTTTTTAAAAAATTAAAATTCCAGGTTAAATTCTGGAATAATGACAAATACCTGATTGAAAAAAATCACCCATCCAGGTGTTTTATCTATGTAATAACAAATAGTTCTAGACTGGCCTTCAAGGCTCTTTACCACCTTCACCCAGCTTACATGCTTCTTTTTACTCCCAATAATAATCTCATAGCTCAGCAGATCTGGAAGGTTTATTTTTCTGTCACCTTGATTCCTTAGTTCTATTTCCTTTGCACCAGACTATCTTCACTTATTGCTTCCCACTAGCACAGATGACTTCTTTCCTCATTCTTTGATCTGACATATAACATTCCTGAGGTATATGTGACATGCCTCCTTCCATAATGATGATGTGTTTATCATAGACCTCTCCTTGACAGCATGGGTCACTGTGTTTTCTACAATCTTGTGATACACCCTATATTTAGCATATAGAATATGTTCAATAAATATTTGTAAAAATATTACATATAATTAATGATCTATAAAATGTTGGTTGATTGGTCTGTTGTTATATCTATTTATTTCTTCTGGGAATAAACAATTTCAGGTCTTCTCCATTCCTTTTTTAGTGTATCTTTAAAATATTAACAGGCAAATTCATATCTATATTTAAAGTATATAATATAAACAAATACTATATTTGGCAAATTTAAAAATTGAGATGTCAATTGAAAAAGAATTCAAAGTTTTCGATTTAATAAAGTTGATAGATTTATTATTGTGTTATCACTACAATTTTATAAATGTCTTTGTCTATTGTGGCTGCTATAACAAAATGCCATAAACTGGCTGGTTTACAAACAACAAAAATTTATTTCTCAAATAAATAACAAAATTATTTAGTTCTGGAGGCTGGGAAATCCAAAATAAAGAGAATTGCAGATTCAGTGTCTGCTGATGGCCCACTTCATTGTTCATAGAGAGTGTCTTCTTGCTGTGTTCCCATGGTGAAAAGGGGTGAGGGTTCTCTCTAGGGTCCCCTTTATAAGGGCACTAATATCATTCCAGGTGACCTAAGGCTCTACTTTCTAATACCATCACCTTTGGGATTGGGATTTCAGTATATGAATTTTGAGGGAATCTGAACACTCAAGACTGTCGCAATAAGCCAGAGAACTAGTTACAAATTTGTAAAATGAGAAGGAAAATGGTTACTATATCCTTTAGTCATTTCCAAAGTCATCACAGCTAAAAAAAATGTAGAGATGATCAAAGAAACTGTTTGTGCCACTAGTGCATAAAAGTGCAGTATGAAGGTATATATTTTAGAATGGGCTTTGTGTGTTCAAAAATTTTATTTCTAATACATGTTAGAATATTTTTTACATTTTATTTTCTCAGCTGAACCTAATTTGTCTTAATCCATAAATATTATGTCCCAAAATGGATCGTCTATCTATCTTCCAAAAATCTATTTTCCATTTTCATTATTCCTTCTGCCTCTGTTGCAGCACCTGGCCAAAAGCAGGATGTGTTACACCTTACCCAACTGATTAGAAATGACACTACAACAAACTCCACACAACGCGGAGCCCTCCATTTATTCTACACATGACATCTCCCATCTCTAGGCAAGCCTATTTCCCCTCTGACAGTCGTCATTCCCTGATGACTTTCTCAAGCAGAACATTTCAGTTTACTTTTATTTAATAGAAAGATAACAAGTGTCTCATTTTCTGAGTCATGCATGTGCATCACCAGTTAGTCTTTTTGCCTGGGAGTGGAGAGACACTATGGACTTAAAGGCCTTTGTTTCTTTCAGCCACATATCCTTGGGCAAGTTATTTAATCTCTGGGTAGCTCAGCTTTCTTGCTCTCATTTATCATATGTGGCTGATAGTACACTTGTCATGAGAATTAAATAAGTGAATACGTGTAAGGGGCTTAGAATTCTGCTGAGTGTTTGACAAGTGCTTAATTAGCTTTAGCAATTCTTAAAAGTGATTAGCTTGCTCAAAGATGTCTTGGTGAGATGTAGGCCTTTGTTATAACCATCCTCACAGGCCAAATGAGAAGAATCCAAGGGCCTATTCTTAAGAAGTAAATGCGGAACAAGGAAAACGCATTAAGATTAAAATTTTAATATAAAGTCGTACTTTAACAGTTATTTTTCCAGAGTTGGGAGAGCAGTCACCTAAGTATAGTGAGGGATGTTTCATTATGTTCTTCTACAGGCAATAAACCGTGGAAACTTCAGGCATATTTTATTAAATTTTCTTTTATCTAAATTATTTGTGTCATAGTAGTTTAAATATTGTGTCTATCTCTCTGTATTGTAAGATGAATCTTTATACTTTCAACCATAGTGTGTTTACTATAGACAAAGCTCCAGTTTGCAGGACTATGCTCCTTGGACCACTTACCTTACAGTTTCCATTGCATCCATTAATTTATTCCAGGGAACTGTCATGCACCAGCCATTTTGGTGGAACATTGGCAGCTAATGTGCCCTTTGCAATGTCTACCTTTGAGTGATTTACCTTCGAGTAATTTGGTTCAAGATCCTCTTGCAGAGGATACTTTGCCTACAGTTTTGTTTGTTTGTTTGTTTGTTTAGGTGCATCCACTTAAATTTTTAATAAAGCCACTGCTGATCTTACCACTTTATTTTCAGATTCGCATTCCATGATAACTCTTGGCAGGTTATCACTCAAGTCCTTTGGAGAGACGCAAAATTAATTCTTTAATGTGTAATTACTGGCACTGCCTCTCCTCCTTTCCACCTTTAACTTTATCTTTCCCTTTTCTCAGCTTCTATTCCTCCTCCTCCTCTGCCCCTTATTTTTTCTGTAGTTGCATCTTTGTTTTTATTTGTGATTTGTTTAAACATCTATGTTCCTAACACAATGCGGTATATTTTATTTTTACTTTTTTATTTAATTCTTATATTTTAATCCTCCTTTTTGGCCATGCTATATTTTCAGGTGCCACTTGCAAAAGTTCTGATTGTAAATTATTAATGTCATACAGAACTATATTTTAGACATCATTTTTAATAGAAATGGTGGTAATATTTTCAGCAAATATGTTCTGTGATAAATCATTACTTGCTAATTGCTTCAGTTTATAACTGTCTTGATTTCATTTTCACCATATTATTGCAGATGACACTTTGGGACCATAAAGTTGTATAGCATATTATGTTTGGGTAAGACTTGAGAGAGAGCCATTATTTTTCCAACAAAACATTTATTCTAGGTTCTTAGCTGAATTTTAGGTTCCATTTTAAGGGCAACTATACACCCCAAGGAAATTGGTTAGGTTCAGTTGATTCTTCTTTTGTTGCTACATTCAAAGTTATTAAATGTATAGGACATTAATTAGAGAGAATCTAGAGTCTTCCGTTCCAAGTTCACCATTTGCAATATGTTATTGGGGATTATCATGTCATTTGAAGATACTCAGGTTGTCAGCATTAACTCATTTACCGTGAGTTAGTGTTTCTCAATTTGTGGAGGTACCACTTTTAGGAAACATTCCTTAAAATTACTGGGAGCTTCATTGACATTTAAAGGATAAGAATGTAGGATACTAAAAGTCCTGTAATACATAGGCCAACTACACGAAAGATGAATTATTTGGAACAAAATGCCAATAGAATCTTTATTAAATACTGAGGATCGTTAATCCAATGTTGCTGGGATATAGATGTATAAAAGTCCTGAAAAAGCACTGTATTTGTTGCTAATTTATTGAACACATTGGTTCTGGGAGAAACAACCAGAAACCGATTTTATTTATTTTCTTTCACTGCTCATTAAAGTCAGTTTCACAACTTATTTTTACCCATACCTGAGACGACACTCAGCCTTGATTCCTTAACTTCTAGATACTTTCTGAAAATAAAAACACTGGTCCAATTAAGGGAAATATCAAAATCCCAAACTCTTACCCAATTTAAATTTCTCCTTTCCAGCAGCTAGGTTTGACTCAGCTGGGAAGACTGCAGTGGGTAAAGAAGATGTGACTGATTTCTCTTCTTTTTTCACCCAGTCGCTAACTGCGTTGTGCAGATGTGATCAGGCATGAGTGTCCTGTGCTGGTAGAGAATATCCAGTACTGGTATTCCCTCTGGGAATCTGACTGCGGCTCTCCTTATGCTAAACACCTCTTGTCTGGCCAGCTATTTAAGAGACTCCATCTGCCTCTTGGTTTCCTGTAACCCATCCAGTTATTAAATCATACTGGTCTTCTAAAGTGATTTTATTGGGCAGCATAACTCTTAATGCATGCCACACTGGTTTATTGCTACAGGATCCACACGTAGTCCATAAACATCCATGGTACACTGCAGTGTGAAAGCTGTTACTCGCCAGTGCGATCCTTTCTCTGCTACTGCCGACTTCAGCCACGCTCTCGCCTATGCACTTCTCTTCTCCTACACTAACCAAGACCAGAATTATTGTCTTAAAGCCCTCCCTCTTCCCTGACTTCCCTTCTGGGATGCTTACAATATTGACACTCTTCTTCAAATACTCTGTGGTCAATGCTGATTTTAGGGATGACATGTGGAGAAATGCTGGTGGCATTTAATTACAGGAGAGAGTATGTATGATCTGGCTTTAGGGCTCCTAGCCCAGAGTTGAAGGGCAAGTTTCATTCCCAGAGAGAATATACAAAAAAGGAAAAAGTTATTTATTTGAAAGATGGTTCTCTCTCTCTCTCTCTCTCTCATTATTTATTTATCTATTTATTTATGAGACGGAGTCTTGGTCTCTTGCCCAGGCTGGAGTGCTGGAGTACAATGGCATGATCTCGGCTCTCAGCTCACTGCAATCTCCACCTCCCGGTTCTAGAAATTTTCTTGCCTCAGCCTTCTGAGTAGCCGGGATTATAAGTACCCACCACCACGCCAGGCTAATTTTTTGTATTTTTAGTAGAGACAGGGTTTCACCATGTTGGCCAGATTGGTTGAACTCCTGACCTCAGGTAATCCTCCCACCTCAGCCTCCCAAAGTGCTGGGATTATGGGCCTGAGCCAACACATCCAGCCTGGTGCTCTCTTTTTATAGATCACACAGATGGCTAAGGGTTGGAGGCTCTAGGTATGAGTCAAGAGAGCCACTTCCCAACATCTGTGCTATTTTCTGTCTTTTTCGGCCAGCAGACTTGCACTCAAGACTGTCATTTGAGTTAAACTCTAGGATCTAGGTGCAAGAGACCAATGTACATGTCAGCACAAGCCTTGCCATACAGGATTTCTTTGTCAATAGTAAACAAAGTGGAACACCAGGAGCTCATGCTGTTTCTTCATGCATAGGAACTTAAGCAAATAGGCAGTTGGTAGTAGGAATGCCTGGTATTCATAAACCTCAAAGGTAAAACTGTATGGTACTTCTGTGTGAAAACATAAAGCATAATAGAAAGTCCATAAAGAAAAATATACACAGGAATCTAGCATATGGTAAAGATGTTATCACAAATAAGTGAGTAAAAGTGAAGCTTTCAATTTTTATATGGTTAAAGTGATCAGTGTTAATACTTTTCATGATTACTAGATTTCGTATTATATTTAGAAAAGCCTTTCCAAATCTGAAGTTAAAACTAAACCAGGGTTTCTGTCTCTTGTTCATAAAAAAAAAAACTTCTTATTAGTGGTGTTAGAATGATTAACTAGCTTCTGTAGTAAGTTAGCATTGCACATCTTACACTAGAATAAATCTCAAATTGATTCAAGATTGAATTTAAAAAATAAGACCATGTAAGTATGAGAAAATATCCTTGAATTCTTTTATGTCCTTGGAATGAGGAAGACCTTTCTTAATACAATGCAAAATCTAGAAGCCACTAAAGATGAGAAGGATAATTTTGACTACATAAAAATCAAGAACTTCTGTATGGGAAAAGACACCATAAACAAACTCAAAAGATAAATACAAAACTGGTAGTGATGGTAGAGGGGTGATTATAACTCATGTCACCAACAAAGGCTGATTCCCAAATATACAGATAGCTTTTAGTAATTGAAACTAACAACTTCCCTCAAAACAGTTAAGATCATCCACAGATAACTACATAAATAATCCACAAACATAACAAAACCAACACCTTAACAGTAATGTGAGAAATGCAAATGTAACCTAAACAGAGGTACCGTATTTTACTATTCTATTAGCAAAAACCCAGAGGTTGACATATTCTTCCGGCAAAACTGTGTGGAAACCAGTATCCTACGCAATGTTTTTAGGATTTCAAAATGATGGAACAAATCTAAGGGAAGGAAATTTGATATAATTTACCAAAATACGTTTAACCTTTCTGAGTAATTCCACCACTGGAATGTAATACTACAGATGCTAACGGGTATTTAAGAAGTAATGTATATTAAATATTATTAATTGCAAGATTGTCTTCTCTCTCTGTTAGTATTTATATTGTTCTGATTTTTGAGCCATGTAAATACATCTCTTCAAAAATAAAATCATACATGTGTATAAGCATGCCTCTTCAAAACTATACATCATTTTGAAATTCTAGATTCAGAATGTTTTTCTGGAACTCTGAATAAATATATGAATAAAATTGCTCTATTTTCTTCTAGTACCTGGTTGATAAAAGTCCAGTGGAGTCTGATTCTTTATTCTTATTTTTTGGTAGGCAATTATTTCTTTTTCTCATTCTCCATCTCTCCCTCTCTCCTTTCCCTTCCCATTCTCTCTTTCTGGAGGATTGTCAAATTTTTTTCCTTATTATTTTAATTATGAAATTTCATCAGGTTGAGTGTGCTCAGCATTTTGAGTTTTCTCTCAATTAAATATGAGTGAATGTTTTTTAAGTTTGGGGCTTTTTCCTTTTTTACTTCTAATTATTTGATTTTTTTTTTCTCTTTATATTCTGGGAGATTCCCATGCCTTTATCACCTATTTCACAAAAAACATGATTCTTACATGTAAATACAGCTTAACTGTATGTGAGTGATTCCCAAACAGACTATACATTGCTGGAAGAAAAAATTAAGAGATCTAAACAAAAAAGATTGTATTCACATTATGGAATTTATAGCCAAGATATATGTTCTTTTAAACTTCACACTCCCTACTATTTATCATCTCCTCCCCCAAAAACCCAAAGATCTCTTTCATTAAAAGGCAATAAAAATGTAGGGAAAGCATCTAAAAATAGCTCTCATGCCTCTTTTGACTGGCTTTGCCAAAGATGTATAAACTAAGAACAATATGAGACAAATGCTTTCTACTGAAACTTCACACACAAAAATCCTGCACATTTATCACAAATATGGGAAAAATCTCTAAGTAGGAATGGATATAAGCAAAGTCAGTTAAGAATTATATACCATACAATGCCTTTTCTAGCATTTTGGAGGAAATATCGGAAATATTTTATCTAATATTCTATATAATTATAATAAAACTCTGAAATGTTCCACCGTCTTCAAACAATTAACATAATTGATTTCAGATTGGAAGCCAGAATAAAAGTGGGCAAATGGCAGTGATTTGGCAGTTTCTGCTCTTAACACTGAACTGCTTTTGTGCTAGTTTTGGTTAAGTCTATTAAGAGTATTAAACTTAATGCTGATAGATTTCTTTTAATAGATGTGTTAAAAGGCTTCAAGTTTTTACTATAATAGTATCTTCCTTTTAACTTTGGGGTTATATCAGTTTCTTTCAGGTTGACCTGATGCTCTGTAAGTGAATACATTATTAAATAGCTGATCAAATCATTTTGTATATACATTATTTAATGGACTATACAATGCAATACAGGGCACTGCCTTGACTAATGTATGGACCTTCTCCCTTTCTGGATTATGAAGAAGTTCACAGTCATGCATTTTCGTTGAAGGGGGTCTAACTTCAGATTTGTTTTCTCTGGTTGAATGGAAGCTTACTCAGTACACAGCATTCATCTGTCTATATTAACTGTTTTCCTTATCAGAGTGTGTGAGGGCACATTTTGTGCCTTGGAAAGTGAAGAAAGTTGTTGAATCAAAGATGTTCTCTCTCTCTTTTTTAACCCTAGAGTTACATCGTCACACCATAGCATAATTTTTTCTCTCTGAATCACAAAGCTATTTTCTACTTACTCCACCCCCACCCCTGTTCTATCCAGATCCCTCCAACTTACTATGAGCAGACTCACGGTGCACGTTTTCTCACTGTGTCCTCTGTCTAGAACTCTGTCTCTCTTCTCCATTCTTCTGTCCTTCCCTCCTGCAAAGCCTAGTTATCAATCTCCCTCTGAACCTTCAAAGCATCTCTCAATGTCTCCTTTGTCTTTTCTTTGAATAATAATAATATGACCATTTATTAAGTGCTAGTACCATCAGAACTTGTAAAACTTTTCTACTAAAATGTCCCTTTTATCAGAGAAGAATGGGTACTATTTCAAGGGCGAGTAGGAGTGAGGAGGTGTCTTATATGTTTCTTAAAAATTGCATGTATGTGTTAAAGTAAGATTTTACATTTATTCCCATCAGAGTTAAATCCAGGGGTGGGTTGTTCAGGTGCCTGTCTGAGAAACACAGCTATAAGGCATTTTAAGCATCTATAGAGGGAATCAGAAATATACTACTACATATCTCAGGTTTCCACACGTAACTCCTTCTACGATGAGTGAGATGTGAATTAGTCCAACTTCTCCTGAAGAATGGGCCCTTGATTCAAAAAAGAAAAGAATAAAAGAAATGACAGAAGAGGAAAGGAAAGAAGGAAGGAAGGAAGGATGAGCTATTTTTACTGGCCCCAATCTCTAGCAAGGAGCATTTTCTGATACACAGTTTCCCCAATGCAACTGGAGGGCTCTCCTTAACCCTGAGATCTGTCAACTTCCTGAAGTGGGCAGTCACAGGACGCTGAAATTAGGAAAATATGTAACACATGGAATAGTGCTTTTTCACCTGAAAAAAATGTGATTTTAAAAATCTATATTTAATATCTCCCAATTATATAGCACTCAAGAAAGTTAGTATAGGAGCTAACAAATGAAAGTTAAAAAAAAAAAAGAATTAAAGAAAAAGAAAGTCAAAAATGTAGAAAACTTTTTTTTTGCTGGTACAAAGAGAGAAAAACATCTCATTTAAAACTATGCTTTGTGGTCTAGCATGGTGGCTTACACCTGTAATCTCAGTGCTTTGAGAGGCTGAGGAGAGTGGATCACTTGAGGTCAAGAGTTGAGAACAGCCTGGCCAATATGATGAAATCTCATCTCTACTAAAAATACAAAAAGGTAGCCGGGCACGATGGTGCACGCTTGTAATCCCAGCTACTCCAGAGGCTGAGACAGGAGAATCGCTTGAACTCAGAAGGCGAAGTTTGCAGTGAGCCGAGATCACATCACTGCACTCCAGCCTGGGTAACAGAGTGAGAATCCGTCTCCAAAACAACAGCAACAACAACAACAACGCAATGTTTTGTGCCATAGTTGCATAATTTACCTCTAGGTATAGTAAGTTTTAGCTCTGACAATATCCAATTACGAATGAGGAAAATAATGATAGACTATTAGTAAAGTAAATTAGACTGTTATGATCAATGTAACGAATACAGCCCTTGTTTGCAATATAAAGAAGTACATGAGTTTTATTAATAGAAAATCAGTTTCTTTACTTCTTCCTAAATGAATATTGAACAAAGATATTAAACAAAAGTGTTGAGAAAGGAATTTGTGGTATCTAAATAACCCAGGTTTAGCTATATCCCCTGTAGAGTAACTCACGCAGTAGTTAGAGGTGCAAAGGCTTTATCAGGAAGGCACTAAAAATCTTACATACCAATTTCTCATGTAATCCTCACAAAACTTCTTTAAAGGAAGAGTATTTAAAACCCTTCAATCAATTCTTCTCCTGCTCAGCTTAAAGTTTAAAATCCTTATTGTCGTTTATCAGGCCCTCTATAATCCAGTGTCCCAGAAATCACTGGTCTCAGAAAGATTTTTCCTTTTTATTTACTTTTCTCTTTCATTCCCATATCTCCCTTTCAGAATACTTATCCCAATTTTGTTTCTTTGCTCTTTGCTGAATAAAGCCCGAATTAACTGCCATAATCACCACTGTATCCCTAGAACCTAGCATGTGGTATACACTCAAATATTACTGAAGAAATTCGATAATACTCTGAAATGTACTTATTTTAAGGATGAGGTACTTGATGCTTGTGGTTTAAGTGACTTACTCAAGATTGCACAGTTAATAAGTAGAGTCAGGACCCAGCTCTTTCTGACTCCATGGACACAGGACTTAATCACCACACTATGTAGATGTAGGATTGCCACACCCTTATCATCTGCTCACCTTAGGGTCCATCTCATTTGCTGCCTTGTAGTAATTTCCACACAATTTCTGTCACGCTATGCTGTTAGGTATTTTTCTACAACCCTTTTTCCCTACCAGAATGTTGCCTCCTTTCCTTGAAGAGATAAGTCATGTTTGTCCTTATTGTTTTATTTGTTTCAGTTCAAATATTGCTGAAATGGGTATCTTGGACATGTTAGTTACTCAGCAAATATTTTACTGAATGCTGTATAGGAAACAACCTACTGTGCAGCGGGGAAAACCTATGAATTTATATGATGAAAAAATAATTATTTTAATTAGTCATAAACTATAAGCATATATTAGGATTATGAAAAACTCTTTGCTATGCCTCATGAATGAAAGATGGAATATCAAAAGCAATAAGAGAGGTTTACCATATTTAAGAAAAAGGCCAAGGAAGGTTCTCCCGTTAGGGTGAGAAAGGGAGAGTACTCACTATGAATGTTTTGAAAAATGTCGAAGTAGGAATTTTATCTGTTTCATCCTTTCATTTTCCTTTCCGACACCTCTTTTCACTCTCTCATTTATCCTGCAGAAATACCTATGTTTCATTATCACAGAAATTCTGCAGTAAGAAGTGTTGGCTAGTAATAGTTTAAGAACATATCAAACTAGGCACATCTTACAATTGTTTGAAATTTCAAGGGAACTTACAATTCCCAAAGAACTATAAACCTGTAATTAGGAAGACATGTTTGTAAGGCCTCTAGGGACAAAATTGTTTCTCATTGGTGATTCCTCTTACAGAATATAGCAGAAGACCTTGCACGCAGGAAATGACCATCGCACGCTAAACTGCAGAAGGCGCTCTACGTTCATTTGTCCTCTTCCCCTCACCTACATCTCCTCTTCCCCCAGGAGAATGAGGTCTGATTGGAGTTAAGCACAATATGGACTTTTAGAGATATCAGTTGGGCATCCATTACTTGCTTTAAATAGAAAACTAGAAGTAGAGACTAGAAATAATGCTAAATGAGAGTATTTTCTCTCACTTTCATTACCTTCTTCTCTTTTTTTCCACTCATGCTGTGACTGAAGAATGGAGCAGGGAGAGGGCTGTGCTAGGTGCCTACCAAGAAGGCCAAGAAGGAGACAAGATGAAGCTGATGAAAAGGCTGGGCTAGTGGGAAAGAGAGGTTCTAGGGTCCATGCGTGCTCTAGGCCAGAATGCCAGGGTGAGTGATCAGCAGACACTGTAAGTAAAGCCTTGGCTAGTGACTAAGGCTAGCTGCATATACACAGACATTCACAAAACAACCACCACCACCACAAACCAACCCTGGGGCCCAACAGTGCTGGCTGTAGTTAGTATCAGTTATCACCTGATGGGTATGGATAGATCCTGGTCCCAGCCCTATTTTTTGAAATATAACTAACAATAAGACAAATCTATGTTCAAGTATCTTCCTATTTTATTTCATATTTATCAAAGTCATGCAAGCACATATTTTAAAAAATTAATTTTACATTGGAAACCTGATATCTCCTCTACTTTCTTTCTTACCTGTAGTCCTATCCTCCAAAGGTAACTACTTAAATATATTGCTTTAAGCTATTTTTTTTGGTACTTGTCTTTACATTTCTAAATAATATGCTTCTGTTTTTTTAAAAAATATATATATTTTTTCTATATTATCATTTGACACTCTGCTATGGTAGAGGAAGATTTAACTATTTTCCACTGCCCACTTCCGTATCTCGTTCTTTCTCCTAATAGAATAAATCACATTTTTATTGTTGTTGATTTAAATCAGTAATCAGCATTTCCACTAGTATGATCATTAAATATCGTTCTTTGGAGAGGCAGTGTATTATAGTTCCTTTTTAAATTACAACTTTTTGTTTTTTCTTGAATCAATAAAATCCAATTTTCCATTTGTATTGTTTCTTATGTTCTTTTCCTTAGTTTTTGCCCCTAAATGCTCAATTAATACTCCACATAGCTACAAGTTTTATTTTCCCCAAAGCTCTATCACATCAGTGAATTACCACTTCCCTACTCTTTCTGGAAAGGGTTCTTCTGGAGTCATCTGTAGTTTTCTAGTCTGCTGAATAGCTGCCCTGCCAAACTGAATTCTCTTCTGTTTGTACATCAAGTCTTCCTTTTTCTTCATTACTCCATCATGTGGTTGGAGAAGAATCTTAGAGAAAATGACTAGGAGGTAAGATTTTTGATCTTCCAAACTGCTTGACAATTTGGTTGTTATTACTTTGAAAATAGATTTTCCTCGGAATTACTGAAGGAATTTCTCACTGTTTTATGGTAAACAGTATTTCTGGTTAAAAATAAAAAAGTCTAAAGTCAATTTGCTTTTCATTCCTTTATAAATACCTGATTTTTTTTTCCTGTGGAAGCTGTTATTTTTCTCTTTTTTACCTCAATATTATTACGTTTTACAATGATGTGTCTTAGTATGAGTTTTTACTTACTGAAAGAAACACTGGGTAGGTCTTTCAACATGGAGACTTTTTTTTTCAGTTTTGGGAGATGTTCTTGTGCTTGTCTTTGACTCTCCATTTTCTCTTTCTGGAACTCTTATTTGTTTTATGTTGGATTACTAGTTTTGACACTCTAAATCTCTCATCTTTTATCTTCTATTTTCCTCTCTTTGTATTTTGCTCTTCTTTGGAGGAGTTCCTGCCATTATTTTTAAACTTCCATTGAATTTTAACTTTGACTTTTTAATACCAAAATTTTTAATTTTTGTTCTTTTAAAAAATTGCATTCAGGTCTAATTTTATGAGCCATTTATCCTTTTTCTTAATCTCTCTGAAAGTTTTAATTTGGTATACATTTACAATACTTTCATCTATCCCTTCCATTTGAGCTCTGTTTCATTTGGATTTTTCTCATGTTTGGTGTCTATTTCTCTCAGTCTTTCTCTTTTACGTTAGAGACCTTCCTCAAATATCTGCTAATCCTATGTCTAAAAATGAAGTACTTAAAACTCATTCATGTGATATTCAAAATATTTCACATGCCTACTACTCAGGCATTGTTCTGGGTTCTTAAAATTCATCAATGAAGAACTGATCAGGAATTCTGTTTGGCTGATGAACACAGGCGAGTGTTGAACAATGAGAATACAGGGACACAGGGAGGAGAACATCACACACTGGGGTCTGTTGTGGGGGGCCAAGGGAGGGACACTGAGGGGGTGAGGAGGTTGGGGAGGGATAACATGGGGAGAAATGCCAGATATAGGTGATGGGGGAGGGAGGCAGCAAACCACATTACCATGTGTGTACCTGTGCAACAATTCTGCATGATCTGCACGTGTACCCCAGAACCTAAAGTATAATACCCAACTCCCCAGGAAAAAGAAAGACATTGCATCCTTAAATGTCAATACATTTTCTTTCTGGAGCCAAGCATCTTTAAATAACCCAACGATCTCCTTCCTTTTCAATAAGCAGACTTTTATCTAATCCCTGGCTTTACCTCCAACCTATACTACCTGTTGTTTCCAAATCCTAAAAATCTTTCACTTAATTTTTCCAGTCAAAAGATCTCCTATTTTCTGCCTGAGACCAGGCAGTTCTTATCTGCATGGGTGGAGGAGGTAAGCTGAGGTCTGATTGCTCTCTGCATGTATATCAAAGCAATCTCCTAGTTCTCAGAACTTCCCTTTACTCCTCAACCTTCTCAGTATTTGAAACCTCCAAATCTAGGGCTTCTCAGGGGGTTGAGTGGCTTAATTTACATTACCACTAATTGATTAGGTATTTTGATGATAGCTTCCTCTGCTTTGTCAAATCAAGTAATAAAAACATTGTTGAAATGTTTCTTCAAATATTTTCTTTTCCCATCACTTTGTCCCTGTAGGGTTACTTCGTTTTTTAATTGACATTTTAATGGGATTTCTGGCAGAAGAAGGAGGTTTATGTATTTAGTTAAATCACCATCTTTAACTGGAAGGTTTGTTTCTTTAATTTAACATACTACTATATGTAATTATAGAGTGCTGCAGTAAAGACCTCAAGTTGTTCTCTCCTTGTATTCAAGTATTTGGGTTGTTCACCTCTACCCTGACTCTGGGCATAACCACGTGACATGTTTGTCTTGTGAAGCAATTGCAAACAGGAGGCAGAGATTTGAGACTTCTTGGAACACTCTACTTTGTGAATAAGTCCAGGCTAGTTGGTTCCAGCCATCTCAGCTGCCTCTATTGGAGGCTATTTCATAAAGCATCAATCCCTACTCATCCAACCTACCACTTGACTGTAGATCCATGAGTGAGCTCAAATGAATTCAGCTTTGCTGGCCCAGATGAGAACTGGAATCATGAGTGGGAGGTGGTTTATTACGCAGCAAAAGTTAAGAAATACAACTATCATAAATTGCTATTTTTTTCTTAACATTTACTGCATGTTAACAATTTGCCAGGCACTGTTTGAAGCAATTGACTTGTTATTCATTTAATCCTAACAAAAGATTTACGAGGTTTATAGTATCCTCAATTTGAAGATGAGAAAATTGGAAACATAGGATAAGGATAACAGTATGATATCACAGAAAGAGTAATGTCCTGGGAGGCAGAAACCTAGTGTTCAACACAGGCATTACCAGTTATTTAAAGTGCACATACGGAATACAAAATACTAATCTGCCTCATATTCCCATTACTTGCATAAACTCTTGCCCCAGTTAGGCCACATCCATATTGACCCTCCAAATACCTTGCCTGGTTAACAATCAAGTAAGCACTTACACAGTACTTCCTTGCCCCAGAAACAATTATGAGTGTTTTACATGTAATAACTTTACATATATTAGCATACATGCTTTACATATATTAATTTATTAAAACCTCACAGCAGCACTAAGTACTATTATTTCTCCCATTGTGCACTCAAGAAAATTGAGATAAAGCCAGTTTTGGTGACACAGGAGCAGGTTTTGAACCCAGGAAATCGGACTCCAGAGTCCTCATTCTTATTACTCTGCAATAGTGACTGTCAGATATGTGTGCTCCAATATTTATGCATGTGTATGAGCCATATGCCTCTCAAGTCTCTGCCGTCCTTCCTACCAATCATGTCCTGCACATTTTCTAAGACCTACTCCCCTCATAAACTAAAATATGAACATGTCTACTCACACTAATTTCCTTATTCCTCAAACATTTATAATCTGCAGCATGCATTTTATTACTGGGTCATATAATTGTTTTGTTGCTAGTTTTTTTTTTTTAAATATATATAAATCTGTCCTCCCTAACGGGAGTAAATCCCCAGAGATAAAAACTTCTCAGGCCTTATCGAAATGCTAAGTACATAAGAGTCACTTTGTAAAAATCTGCTGACTTGAGTCTAACTTGAGCATTTACCAGATTAATATCATGGCTCAATATTTGGAACATTCCAAACTCATAAGCTCTGCTTGACAAAAATGTCTTGTTACTTCAAACCCTGCTGTAACTGATTTGTCGTTATCACACACTGTTCACAGCCTGGAAGTAGTAGAGAAGAGTAAATGACCCTGAACACTGGTTTGAAATAAACAAGGATGACCTAGATAAACAAGCATCACTTTATAAACTAAGTCTTTCTGGGAAAAGAGAAGGTAATTCTCCATTGTTCCAATTTGTGCAGGTTATAGATAGTTGGATGGTTACTGTGGGTTTTACAGCTTGACTTAACCTTTTGTTAAACTCCTTCTGGACCAGTGTTCTGTATTCTGTAAATATATATTCTTTATTATCATTAGCAGTAACTGAACACCTCTAAGTTATACATAAAACTCTGTTTTTGAAATATATTTAAAATATTTTTCAGCCAACCATTCAATGGAAACATTTATTAAATATCCACTTTGAATTTAGCAGTGTCATAAAATCTGTGGTAAAATGATGCAAGGAATAATAGCATACTATCCCTTTGAAAGAGCATAAAGTTGAATTTATTTATATTTTATATGTTTAAAAAGGTATGGTTTTGAGTCAAAGCACTTTTTGAAAAGTTAATGCAAAACATCTTTGTTTTTTAAAACTACTTTTTGGCAAAATATAAAAATTGGCCACTGTTCCTGTGCCTAATTTGATCTTTTATATATGTTTATATATGCATATATATTGTGTGTGTGTCTGATTGTTGATTTCTATGTATAATGATAGAGAATTACCTAACATCAGAAAATAACTCATATGGATTTTCATAAAGCAGTTATACATATTTATGTCTTTTGAAATGTTGCCTAACACATGTATCTGAAAACCAGAGAAGACTTGAGACAGTCATTTTTGTTCCTTTGGTAAATATTTTTTTGTGATTTACAGTTTTGTATGTATGGAAGGATTTGGGATGGGAAACTATATGACGAGCAAATGATTGCTTTGAAACGGTGAAGAATCAGAAAGCATACTTCCAATTGGATAATTCAATGTGATAATGCTGAAGGAACATCTTGCTTCTTAGGTTTACCTAAATCTATTTGTAATAAATCTCAGGTTTTTAAATGTATTGCAAAGCATAAAGTACTTTCCCATACATGATCTCATTTTGACTTTGGCCCCAGTGCATAGAAATATATTTCTATTAGAAAGTATTTCTATTATAAATATACTAGAAATGTATGTCAACTCAAGATAAAGCAGCATACTCATATATCAACGGTCTCATTTGGTAATATATAACAAACAGAAGCATTGTATTTTAAAATTGTTTTTCATTTGGCATTAGAGGTTTGAGGTATCATAATTTAGAGATTCCCTTCATAATGCTTAATCAGTCTCTGAGATTTAGTGGATCTCCTTTATTTTTCAACTGAAAAGAAATATAATTTTTAAAGAAATACTCAGTTTTCTTTGTGGTCTAAGAAAGGCAGCCCTCTTCCCTTATCTAGAATGACACTGCGTTAACTAAATGCCGCATCAGCATTTGAATTTGCTAATCACAGTGGGATGCAGCAAAAAACGGTGGATCCCCAGTTACCCATAATCACGTCTGGAAAACCCTTCCAGAGCACATCCTCCCATGGGGAGATAATCATCTGCATATCTATCACTGTAGTAATCAATAATCACGATCAGCTTTGTTTTCAGAAACCTTATGAGAAAAGGTGAATCAGACCTCTAAGTTAAGTTCATAAAATTACAATATAATTTGAAATGTTCAAGCTTTAACAGCAAACATTAAGGGCGTAAGCAATAAGTAATAAAAATTTTTAAAAAGTTTTTCTGGCCTGAATAGAGGTATATACAAACTAAGACTTTAAAGCCAGGCGCAATATATAGTAAGCTGCTTAAAAAGAAACAGGAAGTGCAAACGATTCACAATTCTGAATCTGTCATACTGGTGTAGGAGACCTGGAATTTCATGCATTATAAAAACGTTTTTTAGCTTAGTTGTTGATACAGGTCTATTATCAACTGTTTCTTTATAGCTTTCTGATATGCTGTAATACAAATGTTCAAGCAAATTATAAATGGAAACAGACACAGTTATTCCAGTTACAAATTTATTTTTGGAAATTACAGGTCTGATTATGCTGCAGTCTCTGCATTCATTGAGTTAGCACACAAATCTTTACAGAGAAGTTCTTCTCTCTCAGGATTATGTGTTTTATGAACTATGGTGAACATTCATATTGAAGTGGACAAAATATTAAGGAAAGTTGAAAGTTGAAGTTTGTTTTTGTCTTGTCTGATGAGCCCTTTTTTGTCATTATTTAAGGGATGCAAAGACCATTAGAGAAAGCTAATAGCCTTCCCAGGCCTCAGATTATACTGATAACCACTGATGGGAGAGTTAAGCCAAATTGCATTCTCAAAATGGTTCTGGGAACATACCACTTCCAGTAATGGTCCTATCAACCAGACCTAAAAGCAGAGAGGGCAAGGATGCACTTAAAGGCAATTATCCATCAACATTGGAAAATATGGTTAGTAGATTAAGAGAGTTGAGTATATGCAATATATCTTGATTGCAGCCAAGCAGTTGATATAGTATTATTCAATTTACCAGCTAAATTAATTTAAATTGGTTTAGGCAGAAGTATAGTCAAATGAACCATTAGCTATCCAGAGGGCCATAAATAATAGATAACAATAAACACATTTGTTTTACATGCTGCTAATTTAGTTATTTCTCCCCAGAACTCTCCTTCAGATCAGAGTATGATAGTTGTATGTTATAGGCTGCCCTCTGGCTATCATTTCTTAAGATCTTTTTTGGAATTCCATCTGTTCTGTAAAGTTACAAAGAACAATTATGGATCATTAACAACTCCTATTTTTTCAGGGCTTACTTTATTTATCCATATTCAGTTTTTAGCTCCTTATTATATTCTGTTTGATTCTGATTTTGTCCTAACGTAAACTGTCATGAGCAGAAGCATAGGGCAGTGAAAGTGGCCTCTGCCTTCATACTCAAAAAGTTATGGACTTGGAATTATCCTGGGTGCTGTGGTGAGGATCACAGTGATCAGGAAGTCTGGTGCAGGAAGAGTTTTCCTTCTGTCTTTGCAATGTCCATCTTAACCAGGGAGTAGCTTTTCTTGAACTTGGGATGACCTAACCAAAGATATGATGACCGGGTGGAGTTTCCATGTGGTGATTTAATCCTTGAAAACTCAGAGCATGTTGGCCAACAATCATATGAAAAAGAGCTTAATATCACTGATTATTAGAGAAATGCAAATCAAAAGCACGATGAGATACCGTCTCACACCAGTCAAAATGGCTACTATGAAAAGGTCAACAAATTACAGATGCTGGTGAGGTTGTAAGGAAAAAGGAATGCTTATACCATATTGGTGGGAGTGTAAATCAGTTAAACTATTCTAGAAGACAGGGTGGCATTTTCTCAGAAACCTAAAGACAAAAATACCATTCGACCCAGCAGTCCTGTTACAAGGTGTATACCCAAAGGAATACAAATCATTCTATTATAAAGACACATACATGTGTATATTCATTGCAGCACTATTTACAATAGCAAAGACATGAAATCAATCTAAATTGATTGATGGAATCAACACCATGGAATATTATGCAGTCATATAAAAAGAATAATATCATGTCCTTTGCAGGGATATGGACAGAGCTGGAGACCATTATCCTTAACAAACTAATGCAATAAAACCCCCGAATACCACATGCTCTCACTTATAAGTGGGAGCTAAATGATGAGAACACCTCATTAATTAAAGTTCAAAAAATGAAACTTTTTTAACACCCTGAATTAAAAGTTAAAACCCTGAATTAAAACTTTTTTAAAAAAAGAATTTAATATATTTCCCTTAAAAAAAAAAAAGAAAATTCAGAGCATGCAATGAAGACATACATTTGTCGATTACATGGCCTTATTAAACAAAAGAGAAAATGTAAGGGGCAAGAAGCAATTTCTTCCCCCTCTCTTAAAGGGACGAACCACTTTGCAGTCCACAGTCTTTATTATATTTTCTAGGACCATAATTGTCAGCTTAGTGCTGGTGGCTGTGATGATCCAGGGAAGGACTGGGAAGAGAGAATACATGCATCTGACAGAACTTTTCTGTACCTTAGGAGGAGCACCATTTGGGGCTGGTGCTTTTTCTAAAAATATTGAATCAATAATGATTATATCAGAAGGAAGAAAATCCTTTTTCCCATAATATAAACTAAAGAAAGTAAAACTTGAAAAATTATTTTGGGTGTAAAGATACAAAATGCAGTGGTTCTCAATATAGACATGTCTTCCATGGTGGAATGGGAGAGTAGAGATGAGGGGGCTGTAAGAGAAACATAAGAATCCCTAGGCAGCGGGAGGCTGGGCACACGTGACACTGGGAAACACTGTTACAGCTACTGCCCCATCAGTTTCCTCACCTGTGCTGGAGCAAGGGGATGCATGATCTCTACCACATCCCTCCATTTTTTTAATGCTTGTATCACACAATTGGTTGCCTTGGGAAAGTAATGCAATAATGTTCTTACACATGTTTTAGAATGTTGAAATAGTCCCATTAGAGGTTTGGATATCAAATGTACTGTTTCCTTCCCAAAATGATTTGAAATGGATATGATACAAGATAGAAAAAAAAATAGGCTACTTGATTCTTCTCTACTTGAGAGGGGAAGATTTTTTAAAAAAATATGACAGAAAGCTTGAGAAAGAGAAACTATTGTGATTGAGTTTTGAATGTAGCTAAGAAAGAGTAAGCACAGCACAGAAGAAAAATTTGATTTTCTCATTAACTATTGATGTGGTTTTAGGCAAATCACTTAATACAAAACCAAGATCTACTTTACATAATTATCATGAATATCAAGCAAAATAATTTATGGAAAATGCTTTATTTAACAACCGAATACAATAAGCATTCCAGTTTCATGACTATTATTTTTATTAGATCTAATTTCTTTGGAGCCAAGGCAAACAATGAGGATAGAATGTTACCTCATTTTTCTTTCCAATTATAGTATGGCAGACAAATGAAAATGCATACTTTTAATTAGCAATGAACTTTGAAGGAATTTATTGTACAGATCTTTTGGAAAAAATGTAATAATCTATATGATAAATAGTATTGAAAATAACAGCTTTTCAAAACATATATAAAAATTATCTTCATAAGAACATTTTGAAAATCAACCTAGCAAGGAGCTGAGTAAAAATGTTTGAATACATTGTTTTCTATTAATATAATATATTACAGCAGGAAAGCCTAGAAAATCTTGAGGAAATAATAATTTGTGTTTTAGTTAGTTTATCTCTCTGATTGGCAGCTTGCTAACCAGGCTGTGTTTATATGTGTTTCTTACTTCATTTCATTTTAGGTTATGAAAATAAGGCATATTTATTTTAAAAATATGAGAATACATAAAGTATAAAAATAAAATTAATTCTAATATTCATAATTTGGTTACCTTTTCTGCATATTATTGCCTTGACTTACAACGCTTTTATTTTAATTGTTGCATTCTAACTTTATCATTTATTTTTAAAGCTTGAACTTCCTTGCTTTCACTTTCTAAAATAAATTATTTTGTTCAGAATCTTACCTGACTAGTGTTTTTCATGTCTACTTAGAGGTTTGGCCCCCTAATTCTTGTCCTTAATCTATAATCTGTTATACTACACTTTTTAAAGTGTTTATTTAATATTTTAAATTTATCAACATTTTCTGTCACATCTCCCAATACCTTCATGTTTTTATTTTTGTTTTCATTTTCTCAACTTAAACTCCCTTTTCTTCAGGTTGATTTTTCTCTGTTTGCCTCTCCAAATTCATTCTCTGCTGTTTTCTGCCCGATTCTGTGCCCTAAGAGGCATTGGAAGAAAATTGGTGGGGGCAGTGAAGAAAGGTCAGGGAGACGCCCCTGCCTGCCTGACCATGTGGTTTCTTTACCTTAGGTTGGAGTTCCATTTCCTCTCTTCCATGGCTGTGACCCTTGCCCGTTCTGGCAACACGGTTTGATAAGAGAGGATGACAGCAGTAGAGAGAGCCCACATCACGAACAGGAGGTTGAAGGACCTTTTCCTTGGTTCTCTCTATAACCTTCTATCCAGTCTCCTCAATCAATCTACAGCCACTTTTAAAATTATTTCTTTAAAAAAAACTCACCTTGGAATACTCAGGGACCCACAGGTTAATGCTCTACAGGCAACTTTCTTTATATAAGTCCTATGCTTTCCTAACACTATGGATCTTCTGTACTGTCCAAATGTCTTTATAGTTGCCACTGGTTGTTTTAATAGCTGTGGTCTCTGACACGAGGAACCCATCCATGGTTTTCACAAGCTATATCAATGTGTTACAAACAAGCACCCTGACATGAACTTTATCCTTAGAACATAATCCCCTGATGCAGGAGGTAGGTTGGACAGGGAGTGGTACTTGACATTCCAAGATAGGAACTCAGTTGCAGGAACAGCTGAGCCTGGGAGAGCTGCGAGCGGCTCATGTGGGGATTATGGATTTTGTGATTCGCTGATTCTGGCAAGAGAAGATGTAAGGCTGATTCAGAGTAACCAGAGTGAACTCTACCACTCACAGTAAGACGACCAGGAGATTCCTTCCAAAGCCAGCTGAGTCACATGGAGAAATGGCTATAAGCCTTCAGATAATTGATTATGGGATGCATACGTCAAACAACACTGAAGTAAAAGGAAACAAAGAAAATCCAACAACAACTGGATAGATTTATATTTCTTCAAGAATGCGTTACAGCAAAAGAAAAAAAAACACCTCCCTGGAGATTATTAAACACTTCTCTAACAGAATAGTGGAAAATACAGTACTCAAGGTACAGAGGAATAGTCCACACTTACAGGAAAAGTTGACTAAAGGAAGCAGAACGAAATATTTAAAGAATCTGTGTTGTATTCTCAATAGCCAGTGAAAAATAATTATCGGAAATATAAGACAAGGTGTTGAGTAACAACCCTTTTTGTGACAAGTAGCCAAAAACAGCATTAACAGGAAGAAAGTATGTTGGATAGCTTGTTGACGTAAGGTCTGTGGTGACACTGAGCAGCCAGGATGACCTGGCTGAACACAGTGGAGGCTCTCCCTTCCCTCTGCTATCTGCTCCTCCGGGTGCACCTGTTCTACTCTACATTCTTATTACAGACTGGGCCACACGGCATTAAAAGGGCTGCCAGATGATTCACACTTAACATTTTACAGGTTCATATACCCAAAGAGAGCCTGACTGCTGAATCTTTCTGTTTCTCTTGAGGGATCAGGGACTGTTTTTCTTCGACCTCGGATCTGGCACAGCCGAATCAACTTAAAATGTAACCTCACGAAGGAGTAGGCAATTCATGTCAAAGTGCTGGGCCTATGGCATCGTAGTATCCACTGTAGGTCCTAGGAAAGGACACTGAAGTGGGAAGCAGCATTGCTTAAAAAGACGGAAGGATATAAGGAAAGAACATTAAAGAAATTCCATCACTGAAATCAACTTTAGAAACAGTTCAGGACAGAATCAATACTTAGAAAAAAATACAGTTATGATATAGATATGAATTTACTCAGAGTGAAGAAGAATAGAGAAAAATAGATAAAATATAACACCAAAATGCTTTGACCATTTGTACTCACTTTAAAATAGTAAAGTTACACATACTTTGTTTTCCTGAGTTCTTCCTTTTGAATTTCTCTTAGCTTATATATTAGAACTTCTTGAGTTAAATAATAAGCTCATTTATTTCATTCTTTCTTGTTTGATATTCAAAATATTTTAGGCTATTAATTTGCTTATATTTATACATTTGACCTCATACCATAAATTTTGATAAGCAATATTCTCATTTGTTTTTTCCTAATAATATGTAATTTCAGATGATAATGTATTTCAAATTTCAAAATTTTTCTATATGAAAACACTTATTAGTTCCTTGATATATTAAATTCTAGACCAAGACAGTGACCTGTACAAGATCCTACTTTTGGGATTTAATATTAATTACAGTCTTAATATATGAACTATACATATTAATTCTAAGCATATGCCATGTTTGTATGAGAAAAACATAGATATAGTTTACCTTGTCTTATTATGCAGATTCTCTGAACTTTGTTTTTATTTTGTTTAGGTTTACAGAAAGAATTGGCCTTTAATTTCTAACCTCAAAGGCTGAAAAAGTTCTTTAAAACACATCTGTAATAATTCTAATTCTGTTTTTCTCTATAGAGCCTGATGCAGCTATTTGGCTTATAGAGATCCACAACTGTTATTTTTCATGGTGAATATTATCTCAGAGTTATTATGAAGATTAAATAAGGCAATGCTTTCAAAGTACTTTTTCAATATTTGGCACATGGTAAACATACTATAAATGTTAACTATTACTATTGTTTCCTTAATCAGTAATTTCTGCTTTTATCTTTATTAATTTCCAGCTCCAGCATTTTTCCTGTTTATTAAATTGAATGGATATTCCATTTGTTTTAAATCTTTCTTAATAGTGAAATATTTTAAAGCTATGAATTTTTCTTTAGCTGTATCCCATAGGCTTTGATATAAAATATTCTTATTCTTATTGAACTTCAAATAATTTAGAAATTTTCAGTTTTATTTTATTTTAGTCCTAGGATGCGGTCACAAAATATGCATTCTTGGAACTTAGTTACATTTTCTCTGTGACTAAATGTGTATAATTTAAAAAACATATTCCTGGACGTAAGGAAAAATGACCAGTCTCAGTTTAAAAACTCTATTTACAATTCCTATATCGATTTATGTTATTTATACTATTTTTATGTTTTTGTATTTTTTCTACCTAATTACTCAATTTCTGTGAGATAAGTTTTAACTTCTCTCCCTCACCCCTGAATTATATCTTGGCTGCCTGTAAGATCCTTGGATTCTGATCTTTTCTCCTTAGAAAACTATAAATATTGTTTTACTCTGTTCCAGCTTCATGAATTGCAGACAGAAAATCTCTCCCTATTCTGTTTTGTTATTGGTAAGCTTTCCTCTGTATTTGGAAACTTGCCAAATTTGCTCTTTTGTTTTGAGGGCAGCAAATTTTCTAGGTTATACAGTATGTCTTTTGTAGACATGGCAATTAAGAGCCTTTCATCTGAAAACTCAAACCAGAAGTATTCTCTTATTCTTTGACTGTTTCTCTTCTTCATATGTTTATCTGTTTCTGAAACTCTTATTATTGGAATATTTGATCTCCTGGCTGTATCTTCTATTACACTCCTCTTTTTTCTCCTAACTACTGCTTTGTTATTTTTTAGGATAATTTCTAATTCATTTCCCACATGATTGATGAGGGTTTCATCAGCATCTATTCTATTTTTACTACCTTTATTGTATTTTAAAATTAAACAAATCATGGTACATGCACACCATGGAATACTACACACCCATAAAGAGAATGGAATTATGTCCTCTGTAGCAACACAGGTGCACCTGGAGGCCATTATCTTGAGTGAACTAATGCAGGAACAGAAAACCAAATACTACATGTTGTCGTTATAAGTGAGAACTAAACGTTGTCCAGTCATGGACATAAAAATGACAGCAATAGACACTGGTGACTACTAGAGCCGGGAGAGAAGAGGGTAAGGGTTGAAAAACTATCAGGAACTATGCTCACTACCTGGATGAGGGATCATTTGTATCCCAAACCTCAGCATCATGCAATATACCCATGTAACAAACCAGCACGTGCATCCTCTGAATCTAAAATAAGAGCTGAAATTATTAAATACATCATAATTTTCACTAGCAAGAATGCTTTATTATACAAAGATGACTTCTCTTTTTTGTAGGATTTTCCTTTTATATCTCACTGAATTATTTTCGTTCTTTTCTGTTTCTATCATTACATTTCACAATTTTTTAAAATTTAAATGTGATCTTTTCTAATGACTTCAACTTCATCTCCATCCTTAAAACTATGGATCTTTTTTTTTTTTTTTGAGTTGGTGTTTCACTCTGTCCTCCAGGTTGGAGTGTAGTGGCACGATCTCAGCTCACTGCAACCTTCACCTCCTAGGCTCAAGCAATTCTCCTGTCTCAGCCTCCCAAGTATCTGGGATTACAGGCATGCACCCCCTGCTCTGCTAATTTTTGTATATTTTTGTAGAGACAAGGTTGTACCATGTTGTCCAGGCTGGTTTCAAACTCCTGGGCAAAAGTGGTTCACCTGCCTCTGTCTCCCAAACTGCTGGGATTACAGGCGTCAGCCACCATACTCAGCAAAAACTAAGGATCAGTCTTGGTGGGGTGCTGTGGCTCCTGCCTAGCCAAGCACTTTGGGATGCTGAGGTGGGTGGATCACCTAAGGTCAGGAATTCAAGACCAGCCTGGACAACATGATGATACCCTGTCTCTACTAAAACTACAACAATTTGCCAGGTGTGGTTGCATGTGCCTGTACTCCCAGCTACTCAGGAGGCTGAGGTGGGAGGATGGCTTGAACCCGAGAGGTGGAGGTTACAGTGAGCCAGGATAGTGTCACTGCACCCTAGCCTAGGCAACAGAGCAATACTCTGCCTCAAAAACAAAACAAAACAAAAGCAAACCTATAGATCAATCTTAAATGTGTAGCAATTTTCACTTTCCAATTATCATTGGTTCACACCAGATCTCTGAGGAACATCGCAGTTACTTATTTCCCCTGAGCTCATTTAACTTTGTCTGGTAGTGGAGGGTGAGTAGAGGGCGGAATGTAAGTTACAAATCTGTTTCCTAACAGGAGGGTACCATATAGAGAGCCAATGGGTTGAGGCACATCTCTGGAAATTTCTACCTTAGAGGATCTTCTTCCTGGTTTTTCAAGAGCGCAGCAGTCTGGTTCAATATGGAGTTATTCAAAAGCAGCACCATCAGTAGCATGAGAAAGTTTCTCCCTTCATTTGGCAGAGCAAGTGAGCAGGACACCAGGAGAAATAATTATTGACAATAATAACTATTATTTATTGATAATATATATTGGATTGCCCAACATAGTTTCAGGAGTCCATTGGTTTAGTTGTTTTCCCCAACAGGCTTTACCAAAAAGGCAGAAAAGGCAGACCGTGACCTTGCTTTAGACCTCTCTACAAACTGTAGTGTGCAACAGGTGAATCTGATGAACTCTTCCCTGACTGTTCCACATCACAGAAACCACAACCTGCACACTGCAGTGTTAGGTCAAGCTTTGTCCTTTACATTAACCATTAGCCAAATGGATGTGTTACCTCAGTGGAAATCAAGAGCACAGTATATTAATTCCTGTTTCCTCCCATCCCATGTCATAAGACGATGAAGAACTGTAAGGGTGATATGGTTGCCTTATAATTAACTAAGACTAGCCTCAAAAGATAACTGGTCCTGCTAGCATATTTCTTTATGAAAGACAACCTCTGAGCAACTCTTTCAAAACCAGAGTCATAATTTTTCTTCAATGCCCCCTATCATTTAACTAGCCTATTGCCAGCGTATCTAAGAAACTATTTAGCACACTGTCTTGAGGATGTTGGCAAGGCAAATGGCAAGGTGACAAAGATGCTGTTTTCCAGAAAAGGAAGAGGTCCTGCTGGACTGTGGATTGGGGATCTGTCATTTGGGGGTTCTGTTATCTAGCAATACATTTTACAGCCAATTTATTATAAAGGATTTACTGTAAAGTTATAGTTCAATAGATGGTGTATGGGTCTTATGGGAAATATTTTTTTTAATAGTCACAGTGAGCCCAAATGTTCATTAATACCTCATCTATGGCTTTCCACTGAAGTTTGGTTGCTTTCCTCAGGGGGCCAAATCTTCCTTATACTGGTTAGGACTCACTGCAAAAACAAACAAACAGCATCTCTGATATCTTTCCCCGTACTTGCTGAAAAGATGTGAGGCTGGCCTGATAGACTCCAGAAGGAATTGAGGCATAAGATGACACAGCTGTTGCCAGTCTTCCTTGAATGTTACATACCGCCTCCCTCATACTCCACACGTACCGTCAAAGTTCTAAGACCCGCCTGGCCTCTGCCCTTAGTGGTTATGAACTTTCCTCATTTTGCCTAAGTGCTTATCTCCGTAACTGTTGTCTGTTGGAAGGTGGACGCTTCTGCCCACCTCAGATGAATCTTACTACTAGTCTTTGCAATATGGCATATCTGTGGCACACAGATAGCTTGGTGGGGAGTTTCTGCCTTCCCGACGAAGAAGAGTTAACAGCAATGACAGCACCACATGCACACCGTCTTTAAACCTACTTCCCTGTACTCTATCTATAGCTTCCTCCCCATTCCTCCTCATTAACAAACAATGAAGAGGAAGATACAATTTGTTGCCAAGCTAACTATACAATTTGTCAACATGTTCACTACAATTTCCCACAGACATCCTTCAATTCCTACTAATAAGCCTGAGAATGCTTCATCCTCTTTTTTTTTTTTTTTTTTTTCTGGAAAGTCATGTCTGTCAGGTCATTTGTGTCGCCAAAACTATCAAGAACTGTGAAGGATGTGATACTTGCCTTGACTTGTAAGCTAACAAGTTTGCCTACCACCGTTTATGAAAGCTGGAAAAATACAAGATTTGGGGGTGTTGGAGACCAAGGACTTCATTAGAGCTATGGCAGTAGTCAGAAAATCAATGTTTGCTCTGGTTTCCTGAGCGCTGAGTCCCACAGGGTGACTAGAAGAGTGTCAGGTAGTGACTATCCATGCAGGGAGTTTTGTTGCAGGAGAGGAAAGCTTGTTCCAGAAGAAGACAGTATCTCTACGTCTGTCACCCAAGCTGTTCACTATATAAACATCCTTAGAACAGATGGCTGTAACACAAGCAGCATATCCTTCTGCTTGTAAGGTGTACAGAAATGTGAAAGAGTCACAGTAAATTTTCTTCCAAAAAGGAATTGATCAAGAAGGATTGTTGGGTTTAAAAGGACACTTTGTTGTCTTTTTAAATGTAAGTCACTTCTCTGCTCCAACAACTAGCTGTCATATTTAGAATAAAATCCAAATTCCTTACTGTGGTCATGAGTAAGGACCATGGCTATCTCTCAGTCCTTATCTTTTCAAATTCCAACATACCAGCTTCCTTGCAATTCTTGAACACCAAACCACTTCTCCATCTTGACATCTGCTGTTATGGGGTACAGGACTATCCCCCCTTCCCTTCACATTTTTATATATGTTTTGAAAAACTGTTATTTTCAATACTATCTATCATATAGATTATTATATTTTTTCAAAAGATCAGTACAATAAATTCCTCTTAAAGTTCAGTACTAATTAAAAGTATGCATGTTTATTTGTCTGCCATACTATAACTGGGAAAAAAAATGAGGTAGCATCCTATCCTCATTGCTTGCGTTGGTTCAAATGTGACCCCCTTGGAGTGGAATTACTTGAATACTCTCACATATGTACCAGTTGCTTAATCTCTTCTGCATTATATATTTTTTTCTAGCACACTTACCACTTCCTGCCAAAGCCATGTCTATTAACATTTCTTTATTGTCATTTCTCCCTTTAGACTAAGTGGTCTCTGAAGCTAGAGACATTGTCTAATATGTCCCCAGTCTTAGGTCAAAGCCTGCCTGTTACTTGTCAGTCTCTCAATTAGTATTTGTTGAAAGAAATATGATGATGTCAGTTGCTTCTTTAGTTATTAAAGGGACTATTCATTTGCCTGCTATTCATAAACAAGGATGTAGTGAATTGGGCTCTGACATATCCAGAAATGCAGTTATTTACCAAGATTGATTCCTTATAAAAAAAAATGATGCTTTCAGTTTCCCAGAGTGTGTTTTTATTTCTGTAGATAACCTGTTTAGAAAATAAGTTGAGAGTACAGGCCTAAACTACTACAATCACACCCTAACCAGTCTCGAATGTTTACTCTTACTACCCTACAACATATTCTCCTTAGGACAAACAATACAAGTAATCTTTTATTGACATAAAACTCACATCGCACTTCTTTTTCAAAATCTCCACTACATCCCATTACATTTACAACAATATTAAAAGTCTTAATTATAACTTTCTAGGCATATTTTTACTTAGCTGGTAGAAGACAGACTTCAAGGTTGACAAAGCAGCTGGAAATTTAGGGGAGAAATTTTAGAAATGGGAAAGCTGCAGAAGGGTTGGCTCCCAAAATCTAATTATAACCTCTCTCCAAATTATTGAATAACTGCAACTATGCATGTGTGGGGATGAGGAGAGGGGGCTTGGTGAACTCAAAGGCAAACATAAGAGAGGAATCTATCTTTGGAGAACAAATACACAGTATGTTACTTTTTCAGACTTCCACACAAGTATTAGCAGACACAAAAGGAGACACTTCACAATGATTGTCCATATACACTTAGATATTACTATGATCACAACAGAGCTTCTAAATACCTGAAGCAAAAACTCACAAAAATAGGGGAGAAACAGTCAAATCCACAATTATAGTTGGAGATTTGATCACTCCTCTCAGTAGTTGACAGGGCAATCATATTAAAATATCAGTAAGCATATAGAAGATCTAAATAACCCTATCAATCACCTTAAACAGATTGACTTAAATAGAACATTACACCTACCAGTGAAATAATACATCCTTTTATTCAAGTGAATATGGAACATTCACTAAGTTCCATAGTAAGATAGTTTTCAAATTGATTTTGAAACATCACAGTTTGCAAAGAATATTCTCTGGCCAGAAGTAAATCAGAACTCAATAATAATACAATACCTAGGAAAACTCCAAATGTTTATAACTTAAGTGGCACACTTCTAAATAATTTGTGAATCAAAGGAGAAATTGCAAAGTACAAAACATTTGGAACAAAATGGTTATGAAAACGTAACATATCAAAGGTTATGGGGTATGGCTAAAGCAGTGCTTAGGTGACATACATTGTGATTGTAAATGCTAATATTAGATATTTTCAGTGGACGCTGTGTTCGGCCACTTTCACATTGCTATAAAGGAACACCTGAGACTGGGTGATCTGTAAGAAAAGAAGTTTAAAAGGCTCATGGTTCTGCAGGCTGTACAGGAAGCACGGTGGCATCTTCTTGTGAGCAAGCCCCAGGGAGCTTGTATGCATGGCGTGAAAGGTGAATCAGGAGCAGGCATTTCACATGGTGGAAGCAGGAGCAAGAGAGTGAGCGGGGAGATGCTACTCACTTTTGAATGACCAGGTCTTAGGAGAACTCACTCAGTATCACAGAGGGAGCACCAAGTGGATGGTGCTACATCATTCATGAGAAACCTGCCCCCATGATCCACCACCTTCCACCAGGCTGCACCTCCAACACGGGTTAGATTCCAATACGAGACTTGGGTGGGAACACATCCAAACCACATCAGCCCCCTATTGCCCACAGTTTCAGGATAAAGTTTACCACCCCTGGTCTAGTACATGAGGCCCCCATGACCTGGCTCTGTCTGAGATATTCCAACCTCATCATCTGCCCTTTCCCCAGCCTCACTCACCAGGCCTCATGGCTCCTACACAGCTTTCTACTTTAGTGGCCTGCCTTGTGGCAATTCCTCTACTTAGAAAGCCTCCTTTGTGGCCTAACATATGGTCTATCCTTGAGAAGGATCCATGAGCTGAGGAGAAGAATATGTATTCTGAAGTTGGAATGTTCTGTAAATACCTCTTAGTTCCATTTGGTCCATACTACAGATTAAGTCAGATGCTTCTTTATTGATTTTCTGTCTGGATGATCTGTTCAGTGCTGAAAGTGAATGTCAAAGTCTCCAGGTATCATTGTACTGGGGTCTATCTCTCTCTTTGGCTCTAATAATATTTGCTTTATATATCTGGGTGCTCCAGGGTTGAGTGCATACATATTTACCATTGTTATTAATATATCCTCTTGAACTTTGTTTCTGGGAGAGATCCAAGATGGCCAACCACTAGCAGCTCAGGATTGCAGCTCCCAGTAAAAGCGCAGAGAGCCAGTGGACGCCACACTTACCGATAAATTTTTGCTGCCCACGGACCAGGACATTCCTAGTGGAGGAGCCCCATGGGTTGCCAGCACGACCCTTTCAGCTGGTGCGGCTTTTTTGCCGGCGCCTCGGCTCGGCGGCTCTTGGTGTGGAGTAAACGGGACTGAGTCTCCTTCTGGATGATGTTTGGAGCTCTGGGAAGTCAGAGCAGTCCATCCAGCTGATTGAAAAAGGGACTGAGAAGCCAGACCGGAGACTCCCGGGCAGAAAAGCACCACGAATTTCAATGTTGCTGTTTTGGCTAGCGTTGCGAGTCACACAGTGAAAATTGCATGGATTCCGGAGCTGGGAATTAACAAGCTGGACGTCCACTCAGAGACCTAATTTGAAAGTTGGTAATTACAAAGACGACAGGTCGATAAAACCATAAAGATGCCAAGAAGCCACTGTAAAAGAAATGAGAACACTCAAAATCGGAAGGTCTCTCCTTCTGCAGAGGACGCTAGTTCCACATCGATAACGGAACAAGGCTTGATGGAAAACGAGTGTGAAGAATCATCAGAATTAGGCTTCAGAAGATGGATAATAAGAAACTTCTGTGAGCTAAAAGAATATGTTCTAAACCAATGCAAAGAAACTAATAATTTTGAAAAAAGGTTTGACGAAATGCTAACGAGAATGGACAATTTAGAGAAGAACATAAACGAATTAATGGAGCTGAAAAACACAATAC